>ML816597.1:58177-72116 GCA_009831015.1 Picea engelmannii
CTCCATTTGGGGGAAAATTTGGCACACAAATGGGCTCCCAAATATCAATATTTTATGTTGGACCTTGGCCCATGGGAAAATATTAACTGCCAAAAATCTACGCAAAAGGGGAATTCAAGGATGTTCATAGTGCATTTTATGCCAGAGCAAATAAGAATCATCACACCACCTCCTTTTGGAATACGATTACATGAAACATGCTTAGATGTTTTCTTTAGAAGGGATGTATCATAGAAGATTGAAGCCAAACAATTGGAAATGACTCTTTGACAAATGGGAGATATGGTATCAGGGTTCCCTCATTGGGAAATCCATGCTAAAATGTATATTGATGGCCCTCCCCAAATATGTATGTTGGAAAAATTGGGCTTATCAGGAATGCATCCCTCTTTCATCAAACCCTCCTTATTCCATAACAAATTGCTTCAAGAGAAAAGCTTCTTCTAATACAGAATATTAGAGTCAAACTTTTGAAAATAACAAATAGGGAAACATTGGAAAGTGATGAAGGGGACTAATGGAGGAAATTCAATATGGATCCGTCTTTAGAAAATCATACTCCAAATCGCAAAAGATCAAGCTGGCAGCTTCATTTAACAACTCAATAATTCAATCAATGGCAAAAGAATACTCAATCCTTTTTACTCTTCTTCAATGGATATTTACTTTGCTTCAATGAAGCCTCAAAAGGAAATCTCAGGGAGGCATGTGCGGGAGGGGTCATTTATGACCATAGGGGGGAATTAGCACACTCATATGAATGGAGCCTAGGAATAATGACAAATAATCAAGAAAAATCTTATGGGATATTAATGGTCCTCAAACTAGCCACAACTATGCATATTAAAGAGATTATCATTATGGGTGACTCTTGTCTCATCATCCATCACATGAGGGGCATGTCCCTCCCCTTAGACTTCTAGTTAGCATCGATATTGGAAAGGGTAAAGCGTTTATGCAATAAATTTAACCAAATTTCATAGCTCCATATACGTTGTGAGCTCAATGGAGAGGTTGATAAAAGGGCCAATATGGTCGTGGTCAAAAAGGGGGGGGCACTCTATCTAATAAAGTATTTTCATGATACTCCAATCCCATAAGTTACATCAATCCTTACGAATTATTAAACCAAGGAAACAAATGGTAATTTGCATTGTATGTTATTCACACAAACGCAGTATAGCATGCACAATCCTCTCCCTCCCTGGAAGATGCTCTACTTAATCCCCACTTAGGGTAATCAATTCCCACTTCTTGCTATGCTCATCCAAGGTGGTATTTTGAGGTTTAAAGGCATGTCTCTTGGTCATCATTGTAGATGGTTCAGCATAATCAACTCATCTTGGAAAAAAAGACTCCCTCCCTCGTTGTCGACTCACAGTGGCCGCAACTGGAAATCTCTTCATCCAACCTAGAATTGGTCCAAAATTCGCAATATCCTCTATCAAATGGTCACAAGGAAGCAAATAAAATGGAAGAACCTAGTACTACTACTCATAGGCCTTTTAACATTAAATAAATGGAAATATCTCTAAAACACTCAATTGGGAATTTTGTCAGCAAGCTTAGAACTTCTTTGGGAAAATACCAAAAACTTAAGATACTTAATATGTTATTTAGAAAATTATATTGAGATGCATGTCACTCTTTTGAATATAAAATCTATGGTGAATTATGATATTGTAACTTTTCACTGCAAGCCTTTACTGCAGAATTTTAATTAATATGAAACCGTTCTAATAACTATTTAAAAAACAATTAAATCATAATAAATTTTCTACATTCACATGTAATAAACAGGTATATCCTCATACATATATGAGAATTTATAATCATACATGCCTCTTGACTCTTCATAATGGTGACTCTTCATAATGGATATGTATATTTATGATATTCCTCGTCCCTTACCAAGATTTTAAAAATTAATAATAAACATGTATATCCTCATACATATATGAGAATTTCTAAGACTCTTCGGGATGGATATTGTTGGTCCTTGACCAAGTTTGAGAGAAAATTGGTCTTGTTTGCCCATTTTTGGGACTTCGACGGGCTGGTCGAAGATGAAGCGCCCAGGCGAAGCGGAGATCGCAGGATCTCGCTTGTTTTGCGGGATTTTTGGGTTATTAGGGTTTATGTAACAGGTATGGGATGTCGGCCCATGGGTTTACCCATGTTTAGGCCTCATTGTAAATGTATAAATAGATAGCTAAGTGATGTCATAAAGGGTGTGTGTAACTATTAGCTGTGTGCAAAGACTTGTAATTGGCTTAGTGCAAGAGAATGTAAGTTTATTTGTGCACAGACGGTGTATGTAAGGATTTGTACTATCAAGGAGTTAGCTCAGTGCCTTGACCTGATTTTGAGGAAGGTGGATCTAGTGCGCTATGTGAAGATCACCTGTCTAGTGCGAAGCTGAGCTCTATGGATTTATGCACAAAATAAGATGAATGTAAGGAGATCGAAGAATAATAAAGAAGAAGAAGATTTGGTGGATGTATCCCCACACTGGGGTGAACCACATATATCCTGTGTTGATGTGATTTGTGTAATGTTGTTCATGTTGTTTGTGTGTTTATCTGCTTAGTGCACTGATCTTTATATATGTTATCTAGATGTATGAATGATTAGTACTCTATTGATGGTAAATGAATGCTAGGTCTGAGTTAATGCTATGTGCTAAGCAGTTGGAAGTGTGTGATCTGCTTATTACTACGTTGTTCTATATTTTAGGGTTTAATCTGCGATGTGAATGGGATTTATGAACTAATTCATATTGATAGGATAAGTGTTATGTTAAGTGTTGTAATCGCATATATGTGTCCCAGCTAAGTTGTAGACACCTAAGTCCTACAACCCCCCCTGCCTCTACCTCGGGTGAGACTTCATCTTCTTCGCAGGTGTTGTCGAAAGGCTTGGTAGTTAGGGTTTTGTTGGTGTGTTGTTGAAGAATTGAACCCTGGGTCTGCCCTGTGACAACAAATGGTTCTGTTGTCGGGACTTGAAACTGTTATTGTTGGGAACTGAAGAAAAGAGAAATCTTTGTACGTAGATCTGTTGTTGTAGTGCGCAGTATTCTACTTGACTTGCGAAGCTCTATGCTAAGAGAGAAGTTTGATCTGAATAAAAGAGGTAAGATATTAAAGCTTTGTGCTCTGATAAAGGTAAGATAAGTGGAAATTTTTGCTTCGAAAGTATGAATCTAGGTATGTTTGATAGATTTTGTCCTAGTCTGAAAACTAGGGCACAGCTAGAAGAAAGAATTGATCCGAATAAATTTGATAGAAATAGAGAAAGATATGTTATTCCTATACATAGAAAGAACTTATGGACTAATAAATGGATGCAGGAACCTAGAAATATTTTTTACAGATTGCAGGTTCAGCATTGTGATCCCTGTGCGTAGTACAGGAAAGGTTGGGGATCATTTAAAAGAAAGAGAGGATTGACATTGTGTTATAACTGCAAAAGACCAGGAAATCTTGCTAAGGAATGTCATGGTACAGGTCCTATTTGTCTTTGTTGTAAAGCTATTGGTCACAAAGTTGAGGATTTCCCTAGAATGATTTCCAAAGCTGAAAAGATGAACATGAGACAAGAAAACTATGAAGAAGGTCAAAAGGCTACGGATATGTTAGAAAACCAGAAAGAATCAGAGACTATGTTATTATAGCTGAAAGAAAAATTGAATTATCACAAAGACATAAGCTTACCAGAAATTTTAAAAGAGAAACAGTGCATAGAAACAAGAATAGGAGACTTCGACATAGACTGCGTCTTGGATGAGGAAACACAAGTGAATATCATGCCAGAAAGCACTTGGGAAATTTTGGGAAAGCCTGTTATGGCTCCTTCATTGGGAATGATAGGATTGTTTAAAGGAAATATAATAACCCTATGTGGAAGAATTACTAATGTACCTATGATTGCTCATGACACATCGACCGAAGAAGAATTTGAAGTCATTAAGTTTGTTGAGAACAACACCCCTTTTGCACTTTTGTTAGGAAAGAATTGGATTGAGAAGGACCAGATCAGAAGGAAAGCAGAGGAGAAAGCTACAGAACAAAAAAAGCAGTAATTAAGGGACTTCATAGCTAGAAAGATCGAGCAACTAATGCAAGAAAAAGAGGATAATTTGAAGCAACAGAGGACGAGAGAATTAGTTGTCGAAGTTGAAAGAACACAAGAAGACTTAAAGAATCTTTCCATGCGGGAAAGAAGTGCATTCACCCTGGAAATAGTAAGAAAAGAGGTATTACCTTCGAACCCTTTGGAAGACCCCCGGCAGTGCGAAGTGACTACGCTAAGAGACGATAAGAATAAGAATGGAAAGAGGAATCCAGAGACTCAAATCACAGGAAAGAAGGCCAGGAAGCTCAGTAAAAAGAAATCCAAATTAGAAAAACTATAGGAAATTCCAGAAAAAGACTTCGCAGAAGGCAGGCTTGCAGAACTTGAACTTCGTCGGAATAGCAGAACAAGGCAGAATGGGACTTCGCCACGACAAAGATATATGACCATTGAAGGCATCACGACCATTAGAATGACGCTCTGGAATAGCTATAAAGGCATTTATTATCGGAAAGATCATCATTGGACCTTTGAGACCATCCAATAATGAATGGATTCGGATTGATTGACACATTCCTACCCGTTGGAGGAATCTGTTATGATGTTGCCTATTTAATCCGTCGGATGCTATGCCGGAACCACTATTTGCAAACTGAGATATCCGAGCTAACAGAGAATTGATTTCATACTGCACTGTGTTTTCTAGACCTCATCGTCCGTTTGATTACCCTGTATGTTTGTTCGCCTACCCGAACTCCTTAAGTACAAGTGTGAATGTTGGGCGAGCATAGAGCAGTAGAGAAGTCCGTGGAGGAGATTCTTGTAGACCTCGTGACTGAGAAATTCATGTCTGTAGAAATACAGGCATCGTCGACTGGTGGATTACAAGCATCCCCATCGACTGGATGGCCTTCTGGCCACGCTACTGGGAAACGAAGCAAAGACCACAATGATCTCGCTAACGCGAAGTAGATCATGTCGGTTTTGCTGTACTACATCCCGCCTTTGACTGGCGCAGTAAACTGCGACAATGTCCCACGTGAGTTTGAATACACGTTGATAATTGTGCACCTCCCAAAGGGGATACGCACAGTTGGGCCTCAATTGGGACTGATCCTGTCTCTCAAGATCAATGACTTCAACCTCGGAGACCGAAAGAACTATGTGATGCTCGCACCACATAGGTACCTGATGAAGATGACTGGGAAGAAGCCCAAGATATTTCCCCAGCCATGGATTAAGGAGCTTGTGTGCTCCACGATCTTGAACATGATGAATATCCCCCACTTTGGACGACATCAGGAGGTTAACGCTTGCGTTAAACTCCTCCTGTCGTGCTATTATGGAGGGTATATGTGTCTTGACATGCATGTGACTGTGGATCCGGTGTTGATCCACTTGATCACTGGATTAAGCATGCAAGGATCATACCCTCACAAGTTCTACGTAGGAAAGACGTCAGATCGCTCCTTGGCCCAGTGTATCAAGGAGGCCTATGGTGATGTAGAGAAAGGAAAGTGAGGCTACAAGGATGGCATAGTGCGCCTAGATTTTCATCTTATCGATGGCAAGCTCGTTCGAAAGAACCGTCCGAAACAGGTCACAGGGTTCGTAGTCGACCTCGCAGGGAAGTGTGTCGAAGGAATGCAGATGAATTGGGCGAGTTACCTTATCAACGAGTTGGAAAAGGATTCTCGCGAAGCACAATACCAAGGGTACAAGTTTCATTCCAGTTGGCTTATGATCTTGATTTCATTTGTCCCCTAGCAAATGTCGGAAGGAGCATCCTTCCCGGAAGTTGAGCCATCAGAATTGTTGCCCGCGAGGTTCACCACCCTGTGGTACATGAGTGATATGGAGAAAAAGTGGCAGTCGAATGTCGTCTTCCATACCTAATACTTACAACTGAAGAACGCCATTAAATCATTCCCCCGAATGACACCAAATACACTCCATCAGTAAAGGACAATAGCAAAGTTCTGTGCAGAATGACACTTCATTTACATCACTGCGCGCAGGGATGAAAGTAAGGAGGAGTTGCAGTCTTACTATAAATTGATCGATGAAGACATGGAAGAGATCACTAAGGAATGGCCAGCAGAATTCCTTGTGCCAGTGGAAGATGCAGAACTTTTTGATCCCAACATCATCGGAAGTCCATTGGACACCCGGGTCAGACATGATGGACAGAGCAATGCAAATAAAAAGAAGAAAAAGGAGGAAGTTCAGGACATAGAAAGTGATGAGAAGGATAGCGCATCGCAAGAAACTGTGCCTAACTCACCTGCAGAAGGAGGAGGAGACGAAGTGAACCAAGAGACAGGAGGGGAAGACGGCGACAAGCAAGATAAAGGAAAAGTGACACCGTCGAAATATCCCCTCACCACAGCAGAAGCATCACAGAAGAGGAAGGTTTCCCCAGTGAAACCTTCAGCCAGAAAGAAGGCCCATGCCAACAAGCCTCGGTCGAAGAATGTGCTCACAGTGGATGATATTGATCTCATCATCACAGTTGTAGAGGACGCCTCAGAAGACATCTTGCAGAGACATGGAGCAAAGCAGGAGTCGATGTATGACAGAATAGAGAAGGATCTCAAAGACATCCATCAAGCTATCCATTCAAGTCGCACAGTGCCTATTGTGCCATCTTCAACAGAGAGTGTAGAATTGGGGGATGAGCTCACCCAATTGCGAAGGTTAGAAGATGTGACAGAAGATGAGCTCACCCAAGAAGAAAAGGAGTAGGCCACAGAGGCCTTAAAGCAAGAAAAGGAGGAGGTCCTAGAACAACTGCGAGTTGCGCAGAAGGAGAAAAGTGAAATTCAGGAAGAGTTCAAGCAGAACAAAGAGAAGATACAGGAATAAAAAGACAACTTGCTCGTACAACAAATTGTGATCAAAGAGGTAGTAGCTAGAGCACTTCTCTCTGTGCCAGGCTTAGCACAGGAGGAACCAGAATCAACTGAGATGCAAGTGGGGAAGCTCATAAAAGCCATTCAACAGCTTCAAGCAAGAATAATGGAACTAGAAATCCAAGCAGTGTCGAGCACTCCACAAGAAGTGTGCGATCAGAGGGAAGAAGTTGTCAGGAATGTAGTATAATGAATCATGGCATTGGCCTCAGAGTGTAAACAATTAAGTGATTGAAGTGCACAGACCTACAAGCGCCTTGTAAAAGATCTAGAGCTGAGGAAATTGGAAGCACAGCTCCAGGAGGCGAAGTAGCAGGCATCCACTGTGCAAGGACAAATGAAGTTGCTTACTGTCGTTGAGAATATGAAGAGGTCACAGGAACAACGTGTAGTCCAGAAGCAAGTCACTGCCATCCAGAGCAGAGTCATGGAGGTGACACAGAAACTCCAACCAGTGCAGGACAAAGCCTGCATGCTTTTTGAAGAGATCGAAGGACAAGGCTCACAGCTGGGATAGGTGGTCGCAACAGTGGAACAGTGCCTGGAAGGGTCTGTCACCGAGCAAGTAATTCAAGAGTTCGTCAAGCAAGAAGCTTTGGTGAAGCACCAAGTTGAGGCAGCTCGAGCTAAGCTTGAGTCCTTTGAAGCAGTATTTCCCAGATCGGAGTGACTCAGGACAAGTCGCAGGTGAGTGTTGGGGGCCGGTTGGCCCTCGACCAAGTTTGAGAGAACATTGGTCATGTTTGACCATTTTTGGGACTTCAACAGGCTGGTCAAAGATGAAGCGCCCAAGCGAAGCGGAGATCATGGGATCTCGCTTATTTTTCGGGATTTTTGGGTTATTAGGGTTTATGTAACGGGTATGGGATGTCATCCCATGGGTTTACCCATGTTTAGGCCTCATTGTAAATGTATAAATAGATAGCTAAGCGATGTAAGAAAGGGTGTGTGTAAGTGTTAGTTGTGTGCAAAGACTTGTAATTGGCTTAGTGCAAGAGAATGTAAGTTGTTTTGTGCACAGATGGTGTATGTAAGGCTTTGTGCTATCAAGGAGTTGGCTCAGTGTCTTGACCTAATTTTGAGGAAGGTGGATCTAGCGTGTTGTGCGTAGATCACCTGTCCAGTGCAAAGCTAAGCTCTATGGCTTTATGCATAGGAGAAGACGAATGTAAGGATATCGAAGAATAATAAAGAAGAATAAGATTTGGTGGGCGTAGCCCCACACTGGGGTGAACCACGTATATCATGTGTTGATGTGCTTTCTGTAATGTTGTTCATGTTGTTTGTGTGTTTATCTGCTTAGTGCACTGATCTTTATATATGTTAGCTAAATGTATGAATGCTTAGTGCTCTATTGATGGTAAATTAATGCCAGGTCTGAGTTAATGCTATGTGCTAAGCGGTTGGAAGTGTGTGATCTTCTCATTACTGCGGTATTCTGTATTTAGGGTTTAATCTGCGATGTGAATGGGATTTATGAAATAATTCATATTGATAGGCTAAGTGTTATGTTAAGTGTTGTAATCACATATATGTGCCCCAGCAAGGTTGTAGACACCTGAGTCCTACAACCCCCTTGCCTCTACCTCGGGTGAGACTTCATCTACTTTGCAGGTGTTGTCGAAAGGGCCAATAGTTAAAGTTTTGTTGGTGCGTTGTTGAAGCGTTGAACCCTGGATCTGCCATGTGCCAACAGATATGTATATTTATGATATTCCCCACCCCTTACCAAGATCTATAAAATGTTGAAAAGTTTTTTTACATTTTATGCTACCTTTCTTATTTATACATGCAGCTTACATTATACATTTTTTAATAATTATTTTAATTATTCATTAAATTGTGATTATATAATTATTTTAATTTTTCATTAAATTGTAATATTCAATAATAAAAAATTAAAATAATATTTTTAAAATATTGAGATATGTAATATTTATCTAAAAAATATTTTTTAACTTTTGAAAACATTATTTAAAAACAAAAAACATAAAATTTGAAGTTTTAAATGGTAATATTTTTTAACAATTTTATAATACAAATTTTCTAATCATTATAAATTAGATAAATAATTTATTTAGTTTTTTATCATTATGCATAATTTTCAAAAATATTTAACAATTTATAATATGATTTTTTTACCCATAATAAATGAGATAAATAAACATGCTTTTTTAATTTTAATTTTTTATCATTATGCATAATTTTCAAAAATATTTAACAATTTATAATATAATTTTCTACCCATTATAAATTAGATATATAAACTTGTTTTTAAATTTTAATTTCTTTATCATTATGCATAATTTTCAAAAGTATTTCGAATTTAATAAACTTAAAATTTTAGATATCACTGGAATACCATATTAAACAATAATCACAAAATAAATGATAGATTTGGAAAATATAATTTTAGAATAAAAAAAAATTGATAAAATGATATACATCACTTTATATTGTTATATACATAAGGTAGTCATGCTATTTACTTTGCCTAACTACTTTGTATTAATAATTAGTCCCGTTCGAAAGGTCGCAGGGAATATAGTAATGAGTTCCTCAATGACGCGTATTAGTTTTAGGTTTGACGTTAATTTTTTCTTATTTGCAATGTTAAATTTGATTAATAATTTTTTAAGATTAAAATAATAAATAAAAAAAATATTTTGTTTTCATGTTATTGGCTTTCAATTTCATAGATAGTGTTATTGCAGGGGTGGCAGAGTGCATTAATTTTTTTTATAAAATTTACATCCTTCTAACAACTAACAACTAACAACTCTACATCTAGAAACTTGTATAAATTCTTTACAACGACTTTCTAACTCCTACAATCACGTCATTTTTTATCACCTTATCTTCTATTCTTGTCATGTTCTTCATTCTTCTCAATTATTAAAACAAACTTTAATTATTAAAACAAATTTTTAAAGTTATTGTCATTTTTATTTTATTACTTTAAAATATAATTTTTTAAATTATTGAAATATTAAAAAAAAATTAAACAAACTTTAATTATTAAAACAAATTTTTTAAAGTTATTGTAATTTTTATTTTATTACTTCATAATATTTTTTTAATTATTAAAATATTATAAAAAAAATTAAATAATTAAAACATTATAAAAATTAAAAATTAAATAAAAAAAATTAATTTAAAAAATTAAATAATTGAAACATTATAAAAATTAAAAATTAAATAAATAAATTTGTTTTTTAAAATGTGTTATGTAAAATTTTATTAAAAAAATATAATCAAAATTTTTTAAGTTCAAAAATTTTGATATTAAAAAATAAACATAAGATACATAGTAATAAGTTACCACTTAGTTGTGCCACACTTTGGACAATTCACTCATGAGATGGAAGGATGTGATAAAGGGAGTTTTTTTAAGTAATAATGCAATGCAGGGAAAGATTGGTGTAACCAATACAATTTAGAAATCTTCTTCATGATGTTACAAAGTACAAAGTATAATTTACGGATAAAATTATGAAATGGAAGGATATGATGAGGAGAGTTTTTTTAAGTAAAAATGTAGAGAAAGGTTAGTATAACTAATATAATCTAAAAATCTTCTGCATGATGTTACAAAGTACAAAGTATAATTCAAGAACAAAATTTGAGAAGGTTATTGTTACATCATTATGGATATGGTAAGTAAAGATGTAATAATTGAATATAATAAGTTCATTATTATAGATATGGTAAGCAAAGATGTAATAATTGAATATAATAAGTTTATTCTCTAGTATCTTTCGTTTATTCATGTTCTCATATGTATATATCGCTAAGGTGACTTGTGTTATTGTTTATGACAAAATAGAGATACTATCGTGATTAGGTGGAATATAGGTAAAGTTTTGAAATACTAGAGTGAAGAAGTTAAGATTGAAGAACAATAGTAATGTGGTTTTGTCTACTTTAATTTAATTTAATTTTACTTACCAAAACAAAATAAACACAAAATATACAAGAGATGTGGAATATATGATTTCAATATAAATGAAGTCATTTGATACAATGTGATATATCGCCTTATATTATATGCATAAGTTAGTTGCGCTACATACTTAAGAATATATGTGAATTTTATGTAAAAGCCACTAAAAATATATGCAGAGCCACTAAGAATATATGTGAATTTTATGTAAAAAAAATAGATTTCACATAATGAATATGTTACCATTGAACTTTAAAAGTTTGTTTAAAAAGTTTAATTTGTCAAGGGAAAATATGTTGTTTTAAACAATCCACACTAAATTCATTTGAATTGGGATTTTCTTAAATATAATATTTTTAGGTGACATTTTCAATGACGCTGAATTCAATTGACATGGGATATTTTTGAAGTAAAATATTTTTGGAGACATTTTCAATGTCAATATTATGAAAGCCGTCCAAATTATTAATTGACAACAAAATTTTCATATAAAAAAATGTGTTTATCTAATTATTGATTTTTTAAACTTAATCCAATCATAAATATCTTATATAAATAAATGGTGAAGATATTTGTTTATAATTAAATAAAAATTATCATTTTCATAATATATATAGCTTGAGTAGGTTCAATGAACATGTATTTTCTTTTAAAAGATTATATGTTCAAATCCACAAGAGGTAAGGTAGGTATACCTTCATAAACTTTATCAGTAAAATCATTTAGTAGAGGGGATCTCTTTTGATACCAAGATCAAGATCGAGTATGATGATAAATTTGCACACACCATAAACCACTAATATAAATATACTAATTATGAATATATAAATTTAAATTATACTTCAACATGTTTTTAACATTAAAAAATAAATAAATATTTATCTTGTTAATTGAAAACTTTAAAAATATATATAAATAATAATATGCAATTAATTAATTTAAGCTAAATCTTAATCGTATTTCCTTGTATTATTATTGGACTATCTTATCCCCATTTTTAAAGACAATGTTCCTCTAAATCATCTTGGCTGTAATATTAAGAAATTCACTATACAATTTGATTATCTTTTCATCTTATTGAAATTAAAATTAAACTTAGTAAATGATAAAGTAGTTCAACTAAATGTATTACTCTCACAATGATTAATAAAGTAATCCAACTTTAATTTAAAAATATTTTAGAAAGAAAAACTCAATATAAATAATATCTAAAATTATTTAATAATTAATAAATTATTAATAATATCTAAAATTGCAATTGCAATCCCACCCTTAATGTGTTTCATAAACAAAGGGTTGAGCATGCCTCCTTTACTAATAATATATCTCTATATTCAAGCTTGTTGTACGACCTTCCAAACAATCGTACCTCTCTTCTCCCTTCTCCTTCTAGCCCTAGTCCATCCATTGTCATAAATTTCTTTTCGTTTAACCTGGACCCTCCAACTTCTCAAAAAAGGTTTTAATTTTTCCCTAGCCCCTAGACATATCCCAGTGGAGGAAATTATTTTTCTCCATTGAATCCATTACCCACAACCTTCTGACTCGTGAAGCTGAAGAAATTAGGCAAGAGTGTGGAAGAATCCTTCGTTAGTCCAAAGCACCTAAACTCAACTTATCTAAAGAAAAAATTCATTATATTTGTCACCTTAATAATAATCCTGACATCGGTATCCTCAAAGTCAATAAAGGAAATGATGTTTTTATTATGAACACCTCTGACTATGATTATAAATTGTTTGACCTCCTTTCTTCGTCCTTTATTCCTCTACTTATAAACCTCTAGCTAAAAATCCTATTAATACCATTACCATCCTAGTCACCAAAGCCATCAAATCTTCCTCCATTTATCATAACATCCAAAAGCATCTCATTCCTCACAGCCCCCAAACCTCGAGGATATATGGTGATCCAGGTGGATATCGGTGGCCACCCACCTTTTTCAACTGGCTCAAAATAGCTTTCTGGCAATTTTGGCAATTTATTATTTTTAGCAGGTTTTAACTTCCGGGGCCATTTTGAGGGCCTAAATGAAGGTTTTTCGAAATCGAGGTTCTCAATGATAGTCAAAGGCATGATTTAGCACCCAAAAGGAATCTCCTCAGTGATACCTTTCCAACGAGCTATCACACGCCTAAAATGGAGATTGTATGCAAAAGTTACGACCCCGGGAAGTTAATGCACCAACTTACCCAAACGGGGCCCACATGACTTTTGGCGCTTCATCTCCTAGGGTTAGGTTTTTGGATGTATAGGGTTTTGGGCATTCTGGTTTATTGTAAAAAGGCCTTGAAAGCCTCATTTTAACCATCTTCTTGCGAATGCGAGTAGCCGTCACATCTCTTCTCAGAGATAAGCTGCCACCATTCTAGAGAGTCTTTCACTCTGTATTTTTACAGTCTCTCTACATTTCTTTCATTAATAGAAATTGTGTATTACTGTATATTTGTGTTTATGGTTGCATCTCCGATACATTTCTGTTATATTATTGAATATCTGTGATATCTCTGTACATTTATTTATTATATCTCCGATCTCATTTCATGCCGAAAATAATCCGGATCAGTGGTATCAGAGCAGGCTGCTCTTGATTGTTTTTTTCAGTGCATGTCCCCGACGAGGTCCGAGTATAGAAAGTTGGGTCTCGAGCTTGTCTCTCTTGAAGACAATCGCGCTCACACACCCAAGAAACCCTCAATGGCGGAAGAAAATAAAATCGACGGAGCAGACGATCCTATCAATCCGTTGCTTGAGCAAGCTCTCACGTGACAGAGGGACGAAATGATGGAGAATTTTTCCCACATATTTAAATGTTTGTCGATAGCATCAGGCGCATCTTCATCAAGCGACCACTTTGGAGGCATCTCGCCTTTCAAGGTACAAGTTAATTTTGATATTCCTGTATTTGAAGGACAAATAGATGCAGAAGCCCTAGAAAAATGGTTAACTCTGCTAGAAGGTTATTTCTCTGTTCACAATTTTTCCGACAAAGAAAATATCACCTTCG
>ML816597.1:77277-87296 GCA_009831015.1 Picea engelmannii
AGCAGTAAGTTGGATTTCGAAACTGCAAAAGGTTGTTGCACTTTCAACAACAGAGGCAGAGTATGTTGCTACTACAGAGGCTAGTAAAGAGATGATTTGGTTACAAAGGTTTATGGAGGAATTGGGAAAGAAGCAGGAGAACATCCGGTTGTACTGTGATATTCAGAGTGTCATTCACCTTGCAAATAACTCAGCCTTCCATTCGAAGACTAAGCATATACAGTTGAGGTACCACTTCATACGATCTACCTTGGAAGATGGACAATTGAAGCTGGAAAAGATACACACTAGCCAGAATCCTGGAGACATGTTAACAAAGGGAGTAACCAGGGAGAAACTGAGTTCCTACTCAGTTTTAGTTGGTCTTCAAAAATGAAGATGAAAATGAGAAATTTGCCAAGTCCAAGAAGGTTCAGAGTCCAGCATATACAGCAGTGGTGGAGTTATTGAGATCAGTCTCCAAGTGGGAGATTGTTGGTTGTGGAGCCTGATTATCTTCCTGATTTAGAGGTCCTTGCTTTCAGCCGTGTTTATACCCCATGAAGTATTTACACCCCATAAGTATGTACACTCTTTCATGCGGGGGAGTGCAGAGGGGGTCTACCCCCTCTGCGAGGTCCGGGGGGGCTATCCCCCCGGCTGGGGGGTCTGGGGGAAAGCGGCCCCCCAGCGGAGGTTCGGGGGCTTCGCCCCCGAAGCAAAAATTGCCTCGTAAAAGTATACTGTAATTTCATTGTAAATCTGGACCGTTCATTATAAGGTTACAGATCTAACGGTAGAGATTATGTTAGGGTTTTTTTCCCTAGAATACAACCCTCTTTTATGAGGGAAATGTATCGTGGCTATGGTTGATTGTGAATATTTTATTCTGAGAGAGGAGAATGTGAGAGAAAGAAGAGGAAGTTACATCGGGTTTTGTTGTAGGTTGTATCCCTTCATTTGTTGGATAATAATAAAGGAAGGACCTGGAAATTTCTCTGGTGGACATAGCCCACACTAGGTGAACCACGTAAATCTGTGTCTCTCTTGTATTGTGTGTCTTCTGTGTTTTGTTTCTGCATTTGTTTTATTTTATTGCTCTGCGGTCTTGTTTTTCTAACACTAAGTGCAAAGATTCCTTCTGCACATCATCCTCTCATGTATCTCGACTTGTTGAGCAGCCTCAACCACAATAGGTTCGTGATAGATTTCCACAAACTGAGCAGTGCAACGTCTCCAGCAAGACAAGCAGCTCACCAAGATGCAGATTCAAAAAATGCTTTTCTCTCTCCCCCAGGAACTCAACGCAATGGAGACCATTGCTTCCTAAGGAGGGAGGATTGATCTAGGTGGATATTGGTGGCCACCAACCTTTTTCAACTGGCTCAAAACAGCTTTCTGACAATTATGGCAATTTACTATTTTTAGCAGGTTTTAACTTACGGGGCCATTTTGAGGGCCTAAATGAAGGTTTTTTGAGATTGAGGTTATGAATGATATCCGAAGGAATTATTGAGCCCCCAAAATGAATCTCCTCAATGATACCTTTCCAACGAGCTATCACACGCCTAAAACGGAGATCGTATGCAAAAGTTAGGACCCCGGGAAGTTGATGCACCAACTTACCCAAACGGGGCCCACATGACTTTTGGCACTTCATCTCCTAGGGTTAGGTTTTTGGATGTCTAGGGTTTTGGGCATTCTGGTTTATTGTAAAAAGGCCTTGAGAGCCTCATTGTAACCATCTTCTTGCAAATGCGAGTAGCCGTCACATCTCTTCTCAGAGATACGCTGCCACCATTCTAGCGAGTCTTTCACTTTGTATTTTTACAGTCTCTGTACATTTCTTTCATTAATAGAAATTGTGTATTATTGTATATTTGTGTTTATGGTTGCATCTCCGATACATTTTTGTTATATTATTGAATATATGTGATATCTCTGTGCATTTATTTATTATATCTCCGATCTCATTTTGTGTCGAAAATAATCTGGATCAGTGGTATCAGAGTAGGCTGCTCTTGATTGTTTTTTTCAGTGCATGTCCCTGACGAGGTCCGAGTATAGAAAGTTGGGTCTCGAGCTTGTCTCTCTTGAAGACAATCACTCTCGCACACCCAAGAAACCCTCAATGGCGGAAGAAAAGAAAATCGAAGGAGCAGACGATCCTATCAATCTGTTCCTTGAGAAAGCTCTCACATGACAGAGGGATGAAATGATGGAGAATTTTTCCCACATCCTTAAACGCCTGCCGATAGCATCAGGCACATCTTCATCAAGCGACCACTTTGGAGGCACCTCGCCTTTCAAGGTACAAGTTAATTTTGATATTCCTGTATTTGAAGGACAGATAGATGCAGAAGCCCTAGAAAAATGGTTAACTCTGCTGGAAGGTTATTTCTTTGTTCACAATTTTTCCAACAAAGAAACGATCACCTTCGCACTCCTTAAATCTCTCCCTCATGTCAAACATTGGTGGGAAACTTACTGGGAGCAAAGTTCCACAGAGGAGTCTGGAATATATGGGGTCAAACCCACTTGGGATTTTTTTGTGGATGCGGTAACGAAACAATATTACCCTATTGGCAACTATGAGGACCAGTAAATGAGATGGACCACACTGCGGAAAGAGAGGGGCCAAGCAGTTCCGGAGTTCACCAATACCTTCCATACCTTGCGCACCAAGACGGGCATCAAAGACTTCAAACAACATTTGGTTCTGAAATACCCTGGGGCTCTACACAGATATATCCAAACTGAAATGGATTTTTTAGACATCTCATCACTCGGTGCTGCCTATCGATATGCTGTTAAAATCGAGCGAAAATTTAAGCACCATAACAAACGGGATTTTGTTTATGCAAATCCACAACAACCAAAGTATGACAAAGACACCCCTAACAAACAATCTCCCGAAAAGCCACATGAAAAGAAGGGTCACAGGAAGACAAAGAAGGACACTGGAAAATGGTGCGATTTCCACAAAATCCCTTGGCACAACACCGATGAATGTCGCTCAAAACAATCATTGGTGGCCGAGATCAAAGAGAAGGATCCGAACCCTGATTCAGAATCTAATTCTGAAAATAATGGTAAAGGACAGATCATTGACGCAGACCCCACTGTTATTGTCGCGACTGCAGTAATTCAACCAGAAGAACCAACAGATCCTGAAGAGGGGGAGGGCCTTTTTCATTCACAGATGTGGGTGAAGGGGACCCCGCTGCATTTTATTGTTGATAGTGGAAGCCAGAAGAACCTCATCTCAGCAGAGGTCGTCAAACAGTTGGGATTGTCGAAAACACCACACCCACAGCCATACAACATCGGGTGGCTTCGGCAAGGAATAGATCTTCATGTCAACCAACAGTGTCGATTGTCATGCGGCATCCAACCCTTCAAGGATGAGGTATTATGTAATGTTTCCCCACTGGATGTTTGTGATGTTCTCTTGGGCCAACCATATATGTGGAGACTCCATGTTGTTTATGAGTCTCGACCCCGTGGTGTCATTTTTACTTTGGTGGGTCATCTCTACAGAATACCAGAGGTAGTTCCGACTACTGTTCCACCTAAAAAGTGTCGCAAGGTAGTATCTCATACTGCAAAATTCAGCTTCTTCACAATCTATTCAAAAGGAGAACAAAAGGACACTGCAACCACTACACCCTTGCCCCAAGCACCTTCTATCCAACAGAAGAAGGTCGACAAGGCCGCAGCAAAGTGAAAATATTCCTTCTGCACATCATCCTCTCATGTATCTTGACTTGTTGAGCAGCCTCAACCGCAACAAGTTCTTGATATATTTCCACAAGCTGAGAAATGCAATGTCTCCAGCAAGACAAGCAGCTCACCAAGATCCAGATTCAACAAATGCTTTTCCCTCTCCTCCAGGAACTCAACGCAATAGAGACCATTGCTTCCTAAGGAGGGAGGATTGATCCAGGTGGATATTGGTGGCCACCCACCTTTTTCAACTGGCTCAAAACAGCTTTCTAGCAATTTTGGCAATTTACTATTTTTAGCAGGTTTTAACTTCCGGGGCCATTTTGAGAGCCTAAATGAATTTTTTTCGAGATCGAGGTTCTTAATGATGGTCAAAGTCATGATTGATCCCAAAAAATGAATCTCCTCGATGATACCTTTCCAACGAGCTATCACAGGCCTAAAACAGAGATCATATGCAAAAGTTACGACCCCGGGAAGTTGATGCACCAACTTACCCAAACGGGGCCCACATGACTTTTGGCGCTTCATCTCCTAGGGTTAGGTTTTTGGATGTCTAGGGTTTTTGGCATTCTAGTTTATTGTAAAAATGCCTTGAGAGCCTCATTGTAACCATATTCTTGTGAATGTGAGTAGCCATCACATCTCTTCTCAGAGATAAGTTGCCACCATTCTAGCGAGTCTTTCACTCTGTATTTTTACAGTCTCTGTACATTTCTTTCATTAATAGAAATTGTGTATTACTGTATATCTGTGTTTATGGTTGCATCTCCGATAAATTTCTGTTATATTATTGAATATCTGTGATATCTCTGTGCATTTCTTTATTATATCTCTAATCTCATTTCGTGCCGAAAATAATCCGGATCAGTGGTATCAGAGCAGGCTGCTCTTGATTGTTTTTTTCAGTGCATGTCCCCGATGACATCTGAGTATAGCAAGTTGGGTCTCGATATTGTCTCTCTTGAAGACAATCGCTCTCGCACAGCCAAGAAACCCTCAATGGCGGAAGAAAAGAAAATCGACGGAGCAGACGATCCTATCAATTTGTTCCTTGAGCAAGCTCTCACGCGACAGAGGGATGAAATGATGGAGAATTTTTCCCACATCCTTAAACGCCTGCCGATAGCATCAGGCACATCTTCATCAAGCGACCACTTTGGAGGCACCTCGCCTTTCAAGGTACAAGTTAATTTTGATATTCCTGTATTTGAAGGACAGATAGATGCAGAAGCCCTAGAAAAATGGTTAACTCTGCTAGAAGGTTATTTCTCTGTTCACAACTTTTCCGACAAAGAAAATATCACCTTCGCACTCCTTAAATCTCTCCCTCATGTCAAACATTGGTGGGAAACTTTCTGGGAGAAAAGTTCCACAGAGGAGTCTGGAATATATGGGGTCGATCCCACTTGGGATTTTTTTGTGGATGCGGTAAAGGAACAATATTACCCTATTGGAAACTATGAGGACCAGTACATGAGATGGACCACACTGCGGAAAGAGAGGGGCCAAGAAGTTCTGGAGTTCACCAATACCTTCCATACCTTGCACACCAAGCTGGGCATCAAAGACTCCGAACGACATTTGGTTCTGAAATACCGTGGGGCTCTACACAGATACATCCAAACTGAAATGGATTTTCTAGACATCTCATCACTCGGTGTTGCCTATCGATATGTTGTTAAAATCGAGCGGAAATTTAAGCACCAGAACAAACGGGATTTTGTTTCTGCAAATCCACAACAACCAAAGTATGACAAAGACACCCCTAACAAACAGTCTCCCGAAAAGCCACATGAAAAGAAGGGTCACGGGAAGACAAAGAAGGACATTGGAAAATGGTGCTATTTCCACAAAATCCCCTGGCACAACACCGATGAATGTTGCTCAAAACAGTCATTGGTGGCCGAGATCAAAGAGAAGGAGTCGAACCCTGATTCAGAATCTAATTCTGAAAATAATGGTAAAGGACAGATCATTGACGCAGACCCCACTGCTATTGTCGCGACCGCAGCAATTCAACCAGAAGAACCAACAGATCCTGAAGAGGGGGAGCACCTTTTTCATTCACAGATGTGGGTGAAGGGGACCCCGCTGCATTTTATTGTTGATAGCGGAAGCCAGAAGAACCTCATCTCAGCAGAGGTCGTCAAACAGTTGGGATTTTCGACAACACCACACCCACAACCATACAACATCGGGTGGATTCGGCAAGGACGATATCTCTGTGTCAACCAACAGTTTCGATTGTCATAAGGCATCCAACCCTTCAAGGATGAGGTATTATGTGATGTTTCCCCACTGGATGTCTGTGATGTTCTCTTGGGCCAACCATATATGTGGAGACGCCATGTTGTTTATGAGTCTCGACCCCGTAGTGTCATTGTTACTTTGGGGAGTCATCTCTACAGAATACCAGAGGTAGTTCCGACTACTGTTCCACCAAAAAAGTGTCGCAAGGTAGTATCTCATACTGCAAAATTCATCTTCTTCACAATCTGTTCAAAAGGAGAACAAAAGGACACTGCAACCACTACACCCTTTCCCCGAGCACCTTCTATCCAACAGAAGCAGGTCGATAAGGCCGCAGCAAAGTGCAAAGATTCCTTCTGCACATCGTCCTCTCATGTATCTCGACTTGTTGATCAGCCTCAACCGCAACAGGTTCGTGATAGATTTCCACAAACTGAGCAGTGCAATGTCTCCAGCAAGACAAGCAGCTCACCAAGATGCAGATTCAACAAATGATTTTCCCTCTCCCCCAGGAACTCAACGCAATGGAGACCATTGCTTCCTAAGGAGGGATGATTGATCCAGGTGGATATTGGTGGCCACCCACCTTTTTCAATTGGCTCAAAACAGCTTTCTGACAATTTTGGCAATTTACTATTTTTAGCAAGTTTTAACTTCTGGGGCCATTTTGAGGGCCTAAATGAAGGTTTTTTGAGATTGAGGTTATAAATGATGGCCAAATGCATGATTGATCCCCAAAAATTAATATCCTCGACGATACCTTTCCAACGAGCTATCACACGCCTAAAACGGAGATCGTATGCAAAAGTTACGACCCTGGGAAGTTGATGCACCAACTTACCCAAACGGGGCCCACATGACTTTTGGCGCTTCATATCCTAGGGTTAGGTTTTTGGATGTCTAGGGTTTTTGGCATTCTAGTTTATTGTAAAAATTCCTTGAGAGCCTCATTGTAACCATCTTCTTGTGAATACGAGTAGCTGTCACATCTCTTCTCAGAGATAAACTGCCACCATTCTAGCGAGTCTTTCACTCTGTATTTTTACAGTCTCTGTACTTTTCTTTCATTAATAGAAATTGTGTATTACTGTATATCTGTGTTTATGGTTGCATCTCTGATACATTTCTGTTATATTATTGAATATCTACGATATCTCTGTGCATTTATTTATTATATCTCCGATCTCATTTTGTGCCGAAAATAATCTGGATCAGTGGTATCAGAGCAGGTTGCTCTTGATTGTTTTTTTCAGTGCATGTCCCCGACGAGGTCCAAGTATATCAAGTTTGGTCTCGAGCTTGTCTCTCTTGAAGACAATCTCTCTCGCACACCCAAGAAACCCTCAATGGTGGAAGAAAAGAAAATCGACGGAGCAGGCGATCCTATCAATTTGTTGCTTGACCAAGCTCTCACGCGACAGAGGGACAAAATGATGGAGAATTTTGCCCACATGCTTAAATGCCTGCCAATAGCATCAGGCACATCTTCATCAAGCGACCACTTTGGAGGCACCTCGCCTTTCAAGGTACAAGTTAATTTTGATATTCCTGTATTTGAAGGACAGATAGATGCAGAAGCCCTAGAAAAATGGTTAACTCTGCTAGAAGGTTATTTCTCTATTCACAATTTTTCTGACAAAGAAAAGATCACCTTCGCACTCCTTAAATCTCTCCCTCATGTCAAACATTGGTGGGAAACTTACTGGGAGCAAAGTTCCACAGAGGATTCTGGAATATATGGGGTTGATCCCACTTGGGATTTTTTTGTGGATGCGGTAAAGGAACAATATTACCCTATTGGCAACTATGAGGACCAATACATGAGATGGACCACATTGCGGCAAGAGAGGGGCCAAGCAGTTCTGGAGTTCACCAATACCTTCCATACCTTGCGCACCAAGCTGGGCATCAAAGACTCTGAATGACATTTGGTTCTGAAATACCGTAGGGCTCTACACATATACATCCAAACTGAAAAGGATTTTCTAGACATCTCATCACTCGGTGCTGCCTATCGATATGCTGTTAAAATCGAGCGGAAATTTAAGCACCAGAACAAACAGGATTTTGTTTCTGCAAATCCACAACAACCAAAGTATGACAAAGACACGCTTAACAAACAGTCTCCCGAAAAAACCACATGAAAAGAAGGGTCACGGGAAGACAAAGAAGGACACTGGAAAATGGTGCGATTTCCACAAAATCCCCTGGCACAACACCGATGAATGTCGCTCAAAATAGTCATTGGTGGTCGAGATCAAAGAGAAGGAGCCGAACCCTGATTCAGAATCTAATTCTGAAAATAATGGTAAAGGACGGCTCATTGACGCAGACCCCACTACTATTGTCGCGACCGCAGCAATTCAACCAGAAGAACCAACAGATCCTGAAGAGGGGGAGCGCCTTTTTCATTCACAGATGTGGGTGAAGGGGACCCCACTGCATTTTATTGTTGATAGAGGAAGCCAGAAGAACCTCATCTCATCAAAGGTCGTCAAACAGTTGGGATTGTCAACAACACCACACCCACAACCATACAACATCGGGTGGCTTCGACAAGGATGATATCTCCATGTCAACCAACAGTGTCGATTGTCATACGGCATCCAACCCTTCAAGGATGAGGTATTATGTGATGTTGCCCCACTGGATGTATGTGATGTTCTCTTGGGCCAACCATATAAGTGGAGACGCCATGTTGTTTATGAGTCTCGACCCCATAGTGTCATTGTTACTTTGGGGGGTCATCTCTACAGAATACCAGAGGTAGTTCCGACTACTGTTCCACCTAAAAAATGCTGCAAGGTAGTATCTCATACTACAAAATTCATCTTCTTCACAATCTGTTCAAAAGGAGAACAAAAGGACACTGCAACCACTACAGCCTTGCCCCAAGCACCTTCTATCCAACAGAAGTAGGTCGACAAGGCCGCAGAAAAGTACAAAGATTCCTTCTGCACATCGTCCTCTCATGTATCTCGACTTGTTGAGCAGCCTCAACCGCAACAGGTTCGTGATAGATTTCCACAAACTGAGCAGTGCAATGTCTCCAGCAAGACAAGCAGCTCACCAAAATGCAAATTCAACAAATGTTTTTCCCTCTCCCCCAGGAACTCAACGCAATGGAGATCATTGCTTCCTAAGGAGGGAGGATTGTTCCAGGTGGATATTGGTGGCCACCCACCTTTTTCAACTGGCTCAAAACAGCTTTTTGGCAATTTTGGCAATTTACTATTTTTAGCAGGTTTTAACTTCCGAGGCCATTTTGAGGGCCTAAATGAAGGTTTTTCACTAATATTTTATCTCAATGGATAATATGAATAATTTATTTAATTCTATACGTATTTCTCATTCAATGGTCACCTAACTATCCTCCTCTTTAAATACTTAAATTTTAACTGGGATAGTATATGGTTCCTAAAGTAACATTGAAAATTGTTTCTGATTAACTAACAATTTTTCTTCCTCGGACGTAAAGTTTAATGACCCAAGACCCAAAAGTGTCTGGCAAGAGTGAAAGTATACCTCGTTACAAACTAGGACTATTTTAGGTGGCATGGTTTTCCTTCAATAATGATGATATTGACATTAACAAATAGTATCTAATAATGACTATCATCACTACTTATTAACAACTAAATTACATATATTGAATTGACCAAGAGGTCTCTGCGGAAACCTTAATTGTGTGTGATCTGCAAAAATACAATTTTCTCTACGCTTCTAACTATCATGTCAGGCCCCCCTGAGGGGAGTGGTGGCTACCCTACTATTTTAGATACTGAATATTTTTGCATGTTATTAGAGTCATCATCATAGCCATTAAAATCGACACCCCTTCATTTTTTCAACAAGATTAGTTCCACCCATAAAATCCTCATCCCATCCCTCTCATGTGATATGGAAATGAACATGGCGACTAGAGGTTTGATTGGATAGTTCACATGGTTATGGCCCTCGCCAAGAGCAATGGTAAACTAGCTACAAAAAAAATCAAAACCCTTGATTAAGGGGAAGATGTCCCATTATGGACATGGGTTCTATACTTTCCATTTTGAGTT
>ML816597.1:96119-113876 GCA_009831015.1 Picea engelmannii
CTCCATTTGGGGGAAAATTTGGCACACAAATGGGCTCCCAAATATCAATATTTTATGTTGGACCTTGGCCCATGGGAAAATATTAACTGCCAAAAATCTACGCAAAAGGGGAATTCAAGGATGTTCATAGTGCATTTTATGCCGGAGGAAATAAGAATCATCACACCACCTCCTTTTGGAATACGATTACATGAAACATGTTTAGATGTTTTCTTTAGAAGGGATGTATCATAGAAGATTGAATCCAAACAATTGGAAACGACTCTTGACAAAAGGGAGATATGGTATCAGGGTTCCCTCATTGGGAAATCCATGCTAAAATGTATATTGATGGCCCTCCCAAAATATGTATGTTGGAAAAATTGGGCTTATCAGGAATGCATCCCTCTTTCATCAAACCCTTCTTATTCCATAACAAATTGCTTCAAGAGAAAAGATTCTTCTAATAGAGAATATTAGAGTCAAACTTTTGAAAATAACAAATAGGGAAACACTGGAAAGTGATGAAGGGGACTAATGGAGGAAATTCAATATGGATCCATCTTTAGAAAATCATACTCCAAATTGCAAAAGATCAAGCTGGCAACTTCATTTAACAACTCAATAATTCGATCAATGGCAAAAGAATACTCAATCCTTTTTACTCTTCTTCAATGGATATTTACTTTGCTTCAATGGAGCCTCAAAAGGAAATATCAGGGAGGCATGTGCGGGAGGGGTCATTTATGACCCTAGGGGGGAATTAGCACAGTCATATGAATGGAGCCTAGGAATAATGACAAATAATCAAGCAAAATCTTATGGGATATTAATGGTCCTCAAACTAGCCACAACTATGCATATTAAAGAGATTATCATTATGGGTGACTCTCGTCTCATTATCCATCACATGAGGGGCATGTCCCTCCCCTTAGACTTCTAGTTAGCATCGATATTGGAAAGGGAAAGGCGTTTATGCAATAAATTTAAGAAAATTTCATAGCTCCATATACTTTGTGAGCTCAATGGAGAGGTTGATAAAAGGGCCAATATGGTCGTGGTCAAAAAAGGGGGGGCACTCTATCTAATAAAGTCTTTTCATGGTACTCCAATCCCATAAGTTACATCAAGCCTTACGAATTATTAAACCAAGGAAACAAATGGTAATCTGCATTGTATGTTATTCACACAAATGCAGTATAGCATGCACAATCCTCTCCCTCCCTGGAAGATGCTCTACTTAATCCCCACTCAAGGTAATCAATGCCCACTTCTTGCTATGCTCATCCAAGGTGGGATTTTGACGTTTAAAGGCATGGATCTTGGTCATCATTGTAGATGGTTCAGCATAATCAACTCATCTTGGAAAAAGAGACTCCCTCCCTTATCGTCGACTCATAGTGGCCGCAACTGGAAATCTCTTCATCCAACCTAGAATTGGTCCAAAATTCGCAATATCCTCTATCAAATGGTCACAAGGAAGAAAAGAAAATGGAAGAACCTGGTACTACTACTCATAGGCCTTTTAACATTAAATAAATGGAAATATCTCTAAAACACTCAATTGGGAATTTTGTCAACAAGCTTAGAACTTCTTTGGGAAAATACCAAAAAACTTAAGATACTTAATATGTTATTTAGAAAATTATATTGAGATGCATGTCACTCTTTTGAATATAAAATCTATGGTGAATTATGATATTGTAACTTTTCACTACAAGCCTTTACTGCAGAATTTTAATTAATATGAACCCGTTCTAATAACTATTTAAAAAACAATTAAATCATAATAAATTTTCTACATTCACATGTAATAAACAGGTATATCCTCATACATATATGAGAATTTATAATCATACATGCCTCTTGACTCTTCATAATGGTGACTCTTCATAATGGATATGTATATTTATGATATTCCTCGTCCCTTACCAAGATTTTAAAAATTAATAATAAACATGTATATCCTCATACATATATGAGAATTTCTAAGACTCTTCGGGATGGATATTGTTGGCCCTCGACCAAGTTTGAGAGAAAATTGGTCGTGTTTGACCATTTTTGGGACTTCGATAGGCTGGTCAAAGATGAAGCGCCCAGGCGAAGCGGAGATCGCAGGATCTCGCTTGTTTTGCGGGATTTTTGGGTTATTAGGGTTTATGTAACGGGTATGGGATGTCGACCCATGGGTTAACCCATGTTTATGACTCATTGTAAATGTATAAATAGATAGCTAAGTGATGTAATAAAGGGTGTGTGTAAGTGTTAGTTGTGTGCAAAGACTTGTAATTGGCTTAGTGCAAGAGAATGTAAGTTGCTTTGTGCACAGACGGTGTATGTAAGGATTTGTGCTATCAAGGAGTTAGCTCAGTGCCTTGACCTGATTTTGAGGAAGGCGGATCTACTGCGCTATGTGAAGATCACATGTCCAGTGTGAAGCTGAGCTCTGTGGCTTTATGCACAAAAGAAGACGAATGTAAGGAGATCGAAGAATAATAAAGAAGAAGAAGATTTGGTGGATGTATCCCCACACTGGGGTGAACCACATATATCATGTGTTGATGTGATTTGTGTAATGTTGTTCATCTTGTTTGTGTGTTTATCTTCTTAGTGCACTGATATTTATATATGTTAGCTATATGTATGAATTCTTAGTGCTCTATTGATGGTAAATGAATGCTAGGTCTGAGTTAATGCTATGTGCTAAGCGGTTGGAAGTGTGTGATCTGCTCATTACTACGTTGTTCTATATTTAGGGTTTAATCTGCGATGTGAATGGGATTTATGAACTAATTCATATTGATAGGATAAGTGTTATGTTAAGTGTTGTAATCACATATATGTGTCCCAGCTAAGTTGTAGACACCTGAGTCCTACAACCCCCCCTGCCTCTACCTCGGGTGAGACTTCATCTTCTTCGTAGGTGTTGTCGAAAGGGCTGGCAGTTAGGGTTTTGTTGGTGCGTTGTTGAAGTGTTGAACCCTGAGTCTGCCCTATGCCAACAAATGGTTCTGTTGTCGGGACTTGAAACTGTTATTGTTGGGAACTGAAGAAAAGAGAAAGCTTTGTGCGTAGATCTGTTGTTCTAGTGCGCAGTATTCTACTTGAATTGCGAAGCTCTGTGCTAAGAGAGAAGTTTGATCTGAAGAAAAGAGGTAAGATATTAAAGCTTTGTGCTTTGATAAATGTAATATAAGTGGAAATTTTTGCTTCGAAAGTATGAATCTAGGTATGTTTGATAGATTTTGTCCTAGTCTGAAAACTAGGGCACAGCTAGAAGAAAGAATTGATCCGAATAAATTTGATAGAAATAGAGAAAGATATGTTATTCCTATGCATAGAAAGAACTTCTGGACTAATAAGTGGATGCAGGAACCTAGAAATACTTTTTACAGATTGCAAGTTCAGCATTGTGATCCCCGTGCGTAGTACAGGAAAGGTTGGGGATCATTTAAAAGAAAGAGAGGATTGACATTGTGTTATAACTGCATAAGACTGGGACATCTTTCTAAGGCATGTCGTGGTACAGGTCCTATTTGTCTTTGTTGTAAAGATATTGGTCACAAATTTAAGGATTGCCCTAGAATGATTGCCAAAGCTGAAAAGATGAACATGAGACAAGAAAACTATGAAGAAGGTCAAAAGGCTAAGGATATGTTAGAAAACCAGAAAGAATCAGAGATTATGTTATTATAGCTAAAAGAAAAACTGAATGATCACAAATACATCAGCTTACCAGAAATTTTAAAAGAGAAATAATGCATAGAAACAAGAATAGGAGACTTCGACATAGACTTCATCTTGGATGAGGAAACACAGGTGAATATCATGCCAGAAAGCACTTGGGAAATTTTGGGAAAGCCTGTTATGGATCCTTCATTGGGAATGATAGGATTGTCTAAATGAAAGATAATAACCCTATGTGGAAGAATTACTAATGTACCTATGATTTCTCATGACACATCGATCGAAGAAGAATTTGAAGTCATTAAGTTTGTTGAGAACAACACCCCTTTTTCACTTTTGTTAGGAAAGAATTGGATTGAGAAGGACCAAATCAGAAGGAAAGCAAAGGAGAAAGCTACAGAACAGAAAAAGAAATAATTAAGGGACTTCATAGCTAGAAAGATAGAGCAACTAATGCAAGAACAAGAGGATAATTCGAAGCAACAGAGGGCTAGATAATTAGTTGTCGAAGTTGAAAGAACACAAGAAGGCTTAAAGAATCTATCCATGCGGGAAATAAATGCATTCACCCTGGAAATAGTAATAAAAGAGGTATTACCTTCGAACCCTTTGGAAGACCCCCAGCAGTGCGAAGTGACTACGCTAAGAGACGATAAGAATAAGAATGGAAAGAGGAATCCAGAGACTCAAATCACAGGCAGGAAGGCCAGGAAGCTCAGTAAAAAGAAATCCAAATCACAAAAACTACAGGAAATTCCAGAAAAAAGACTTCGCAGAAGGCAGGCTTGAAGAACTTGAACTTCATCAGAATAGAAAAAAAAGGAAGAATGGGACTTCGCCACGACGAAGCTATATGACCATTGAAGGCATCACGACCGTTAGAATGACGCTCTGGAACATCTAGAAAGGCATTTATTGCCGGAAAGATCGTCATTGGACCTTTGAGACCACACAATAACGAATGGATTCGGATTGATTGACACATTCCTACCCGTTGGAGGAATCTGTTATGATGTTGCCTATTTAATCCGTCGGATGATACGCCGGAACCACTATTTGAAAACTGAGATATTCAAGCTAACAGAGAATTGATTTCATACCGCACTGTGTTGTCTAGACCTCATCGTCCGTTTGATTACCCTGTATGTCCGTTCGCCTACCCGAACTTCTTAAGTACAAGTGTGAATGTCGGGCGAGCATAGCGCAGTAGAGAAGTCCATGGAGGAGATTCTTGTAGACCTCGTGACTGAGAAATTCATGTCTGTAGGAATACAGGCATCGTCGACTGGTGGATTACAAGCATCCCCATTGAATGGACGGCCTTCTGGCCATGCTACTGGGAAATGAAGCAAACACTGTGATGATCTCGCTGACGTGAAGCAGATCCCGTCGGTTTTTCCAGACTACATCCCGCCTTTGACTGGCGCGGTAAACTACGACAATGTCCCACGTGAGTTCAAATACACGCTGAGAACTGTGCACCTCCCAAAGGGGATATGCGCAGTTGGACCTCAATTGGGACTGATCCCGTCTCTCAAGATCAGTGACTTCAACCTCGGAGATCGAAAGAACTATGTGATGCTCGCACCGCATAGGTACCTGATGAAGATGATTGGGAAGAAGCCCAAGATAGTTCCCCAGTCGTGGATTAAGGAGCTTGTGTGCTCCACGATCTTGAACCTGATGAATATCCCCCACTTCGGACGACATCAGGAGGTTAACGCTCGCGTAAAACTCCTCATGTCATGTTATTATGGAGGGTATATCTGTCTTGACATGTGCATGACTGTGGATCCAATGTTGATCCACTTGATCACTGGATTAAGCATGCAAGGATCGTACCCTCACAAGTTCTACCTAGGAAAGATGTCAAATCGCTCCTTGGCCCAATGTATCAAGGAGGCCTATGGTGATGTAGAGAAAGGAAAGTGAGGCTACAAGGATGGCATAGTGCGCCTAGCTTGTCATCTTATTGCTGGCAAGCTCGTTCGAAAGAACCATCCGACACAGGTCACAGGGTTTGTAGTCGACCTCGCAGGGAAGTGTGTCAAAGGAATGCAGATGAACTGGGCGAGTTACCTCGTCAACGAGTTGGAAAAGGATTGTCGTGAAGCGCAATACCAAGGGTACAAGTTTCATTCCAGTTGGCTTATGATCTTGATCGCATTTGTCTCCTGGCAAATGTCGGAAGGAGCATCCTTCCCGGAAGTTGAGCCATCAGAATTGTTGCCCACGAGGTTCACCACCCTGTGGTACACGAGTGATATGGCCAAGCAGTGGCATTCGAATGTCGTCTTCCATACCTAATACTTACAACTGAAGAACGCCATTAAATCATTCCCCTAAATGACACCGAATACACTCCATCAGTACAGGCCAATAGCAAAGTTCTGCGCAAACCGACACTTCATCTACATCATTGTGCGCAGGGATGAAATTAAGGAGGAGCTGCAGTCTTACTATAAATTGACCAATGAAGACATGGAAGAGATCACTAAGGAATGGCCAGAAGAATTCCTTGTGCCAGTGGAAGATGCAGAACTTTTTGATCACAACATCATCGGAAGTCCATTGGTCACCCAGGTCGAACATGATGGACAGAGCAGTGCAAAGAAAAATAAGAAAATGGAGGAAGTTCAGGACATAGAAAGTGATGAGAAGGACAGGGCATCGCAAGAAACTGCGCCTGACTCACTTGCAGAAGGAGGAGGAGACGAAGTGAACCAAGAGACAAGAGGGGAAGAAGGAGACAAGCAAGATAAAGGAAAAGTGACACCGTCAAAAGATCCCCTCACCACAGCAGAAGCATCGCAGAAGAGGAAGCTTTCCCCGGTGAAACCTTCAGCCGGAAAGAAGGCTCGTGCCAACAAGCCTCAGTCGAAGAATGTGCTCACAGTGGATGATATTGATCTCGTCATCACAGTTGTAGAGGATGCCTCAGAAGACATCTTGTAGAGACAGGGATCAAAGTAGGAGTCGATGTATGACAGAATAGAGAAGGATCTCAAAGACATCCATCAAGCTATCCATTCAAGTCGCACAGTGCCTACTGCGCCATCTTCAACAGAGAGTGTAGAATTGGGGGATGAGCTCACCCAATTGCAAAGGTTAGATGATGTGACAGAAGCTCAACTTCGTCGAGCCCAAGAAGAAAAGGAGTAGGCCACACAGGCCTTAAAGCAAGAAAAGGAGGAGGTCCTAGAACAACTGCGAGTTGCGCAGAAGGAGAAAAGTGAAATTCGGGAAGAGTTCAAGCAGAACAAAGAGAAGATACAGGAATAAAAAGACAAATTGCTCGTAGAGCCGATTGTGATCAAAGAGGCAGTAGCTAGAGCACTTCTCTCAGTGCCAGGCTTAGCACAGGAGGAACCAGAATCAACTGAGATGCAAGTGGGGAAGCTCGTCGAAGCCATTCAACAGCTTCAAGCAAGAATAATGGAACTAGAAATCCAAGCAGTGTCGAGCACTCCGCAAGAAGTGTGCGATCAGAGGGAAGAAGTTGTCAGGAATGTAGTATAATGAATCATGGCATTGGCCTCGGAGTGTAAACAATTAAGTGATTGAAGTGCATAGACCTACGAGCGCCTTGTAAAAGATCTAGAGCTGAGGAAATTGGAAGCACAGCTCTAGGAGGCGAAGCAGCAGGCATCCACTGTGCAAGCACAAATGAAGCTGCTTACTGTTGTTGAGAATATGAAGAGGTCATAGGAACAGCGTGCAGTCCAGAAGCAAGTCACTTTCATCCAGAGCAGAGTCATGGAGGTGACACAGAAACTCCAGCCAGTGCAGGACAAAGCCTGTACGCTTTTTGAAGAGATCGAAGGACAAGGCTCACAGCTGGAACAGGTGGTCGCAACAGTGGAATAGCGCCTGGAAGGGTATGTCATCGAGAAAGTAATTCAAGAGTTCGTCGAGCAGGAGGCTTTGGTGAAGCACCAAGTCGAGGAAGCTCGAGCTAAGCTCGAGTCCTTCGAAGCAGTATTTCCCATATCGGAGTGACTCAGGACAAGTCACAGGTGAGTGTTGGGGGCCTGTTGGCCCTCGACCAAGTTTGAGTGAACATTGGTCATGTTTGACCATTTTTGGGACTTTGACAGGCTGGTCGAAGATGAAGCGCCCAGGCGAAGCGGAGATCATGGGATCTCTCTTGTTTTGCAGGATTTTTGGGTTATTAGGGTTTATGTAATGGGTATGGGATGTCGTCCCATGGGTTTACCCATGTTTAGGCCTCATTGTAAATGTATAAATAGATAGCTAAGCGATGTAAGAAAGGGTGTGTGTAAGTGTTAGCTATGTGCAAAGACTTGTAATTGGCTTAGTGCAAGAGAATGTAAGTTGCTTTGTGCGCAGATGGTGTATGTAAGGCTTTGTGCTATCAAGGAGTTGGCTCAGTGCCTTAACCTAATTTTGAGGAAGGCGGATCTAGTGCGTTGTGCGCAGATCACTTGTCCAGTGCGAAGCTGAGCTCTGTGGATTTATGCATAGGAGAAGACGAATGTAAGGAGATCGAAGAATAATAAAGAAGAATAAGATTTGGTGGACATAGCCCCACACTGGGGTGAACCACATATATCATGTGTTGATGTGCTTTCTGTAATGTTGTTCATGTTGTTTGTGTGTTTATCTGCTTAGTGCACTGATCTTTATATATGTTAGCTAGATGTATGAATGCTTAGTGCTTTATTGATGGTAAATGAATGCTAGGTCTGAGTTAATGTTATGTGCTAAGCGGTTGGAAGTGTGTGATCTTCTCATTACTGCGTTGTTCTGTATTTAGGGTTTAATCTGCGATGTGAATGGGATTTATGAAATAATTCATATTGATAGGCTAAGTGTTATGTCAAGCGTTGTAATCATATATATGTGTCCCAGCTAGGTTGTAGACACCTGAGTCCTACAACCCCCTTGCCTCTACCTCGGGTGAGACTTCATCTACTTCGCAGGTGTTGCCGAAAGGACCGATAGTTAGGGTTTTGTTGGTACGTTGTTGAAGTGTTCCCTGAGTCTGCCATGTGCCAACAGATATGTATATTTATGATATTCCCCACCCCTTACCAAGATCTATAAAATCTTGGAAACTTTTTTTACATTTTATGCTACCTTTCTTATTTATACATGCATCTTACATTATACATTTTTTAATAATTATTTTAATTATTCATTAAATTGTGATTATATATTAATTTTATTTTTTCATTAAATTGTAATATTCAATAAAAAAAAATTAAAATAATATTTTTAAAATGTTGTGATATGTAATATTTATCTAAAAAATATTTTTTAACTTTTGAAAACATTATTTAAAAAGAAAAAAAGAAAATTTGAAGTTTTAAATGGCATATTTTTTAACAATTTTATAATACAAATTTTCTAATCATTATAAATTAGATAAATAATTTATTTAGTTTTTTATCATTATGCATAATTTTCAAAAATATTTAACAATTTATAATATGATTTTTTTACCCATTATAAATGAAATAAATAAACATGTTTTTTTAATTTTAATTTTTTATTATTATGAATAATTTTCAAAAATATTTAACAATTTATAATATAATTTTCTACCCATTATAAATTAGATATATAAACTTGTTTTTAAATTTTAATTTCTTTATCATTATGCATAATTTTCAAAAGTATTTCGAATTTAATAAACTTAAAATTTTAGATATCACTGGAATACCATATTAAACAATAATCACAAAATAAATGATAGATTTGGAAAATATAATTTTAGAATAAAAAAAAATTGATAAAATGATATACATCACTTTATATTGTTATATACATAAGGTAGTCATGCTATTTACTTTGCCTAACTACTTTGTATTAATAATTAGTCCCGTTCGAAAGGTCGCAGGGAATATAGTAATGAGTTCCTCAATGACGCGTATTAGTTTTAGGTTTGACGTTAATTTTTTCTTATTTGCAATGTTAAACTTGATTAATATTTTTTTAAGATTAAAATAATAAATAAAAACTTTATTTTGTTTTCATGTTATTGGCTTTCAATTTCATAGTGTTATTGCAGGGGTGGCAGAGTGCATTAATTTTTTTATCTGATTTACATCCTTCTAACAACTAACAACTCTACATCTAGAAACTTGTATAAATTCTTTACGACGACTTTCTAACTCCTACATCTCAGACTCAGGTGAGCCCGCAGCAGACTATAGTGACATAGAGTTCGGGACCACCAGCTTCGGTGACGACAGGTTCACGGGAGATAGGGCCACAGAGTTCAGGTTCGCAGGCTACTGGTCCACAGGTTTCAGGATCAGGCACTTCAGAGTCTACATCAGGATCATTGTCTTCAGCAGATGGGGTTGATCAGGGAGAGTCCCCTCCACAGGACACTACTTCAGAGAGGAGGAAGCCCAAGTGGCTTCAGGACACTTTGAGGGAGGCACAAGGTTCAGTGGGGAATCCCAGACAGACTGTGAGGGAGAGTAAACCTCCCGAGAGGTTTTGCAGCTACATCGCGATGGTGAGCAGTGTTCGGGAGTCTGAGCCTTCCACTTTTGAGGAGGCCACTGGTAGACAGGTATGGAGAGATGCCATGATGGAAGAGTACAATTCCATCATGAAGAATGATGTCTGGGAAGTTGTTCCTAGACCCGAGGGGAAGTCAGTGGTGACTTCCAGGTGGCTCTACAAGCTAAAGCATGTTGCGGATGGAAACATTGAGAAGTACAAAGCTCGCTTTGTGGCTAGGGGGTTTTCACAGGTTGAGGGAGTCGATTATGATCAGACCTTTGCGTCGGTTGCTCGATACACTTTGATCAGGGCAGTGATCTCCATTGCAGCAGAGATGGGTTGGAAGATCCACCAGATGGATGTGAAGACCGCATTTCTGAATGGTCTTATTGAGGAGGAGGTGTATATTGAGCAGCCATTGGGCTTTGAGGTGCATGGGAGAGAGTCTCATGTGTGTAGACTAAAGAAGGCATTGTATGGGATGAAACAAGCTCCCAGAGCTTGGTATTCGAGGATAGATGCCTATTTGCAGCAGTTGGGTTTTGACAAGAGTGAGGCGGATCCCATCCTATACTTCATTGTGGTTGGAGAGGATCCTCTCATTCTTCTGCTATATGTGGATGATATTTTCATTACAGGTGTAAAGAGACTCATGAGCAGCTGCAAGGAGAGCCTTGCTTCAGAGTTCGAGATGACAGACATTGGACTGATGCATTACTTTTTGGGATTGGAGGTTTGGCAGGAGCCTGGACACATATTCCTGGGACAGGGGAAGTATGTATGTGACATTCTGAGAAGATTTTAGATGGGAGATAGCAGGCCCATGACCACTCCCATGATTACCAACTGGAAGAAGCTTCATGCTTCTGAGTCACAGTTGGTGGATTCCACTTTGTATCGTCAGTTGATCGGGTCATTGATGTATTTGGTCAATACCAGGCCAGATATTTGTTTTGTTGTCAACACTCTCAGCCAATTCATAGTGGAGCCTAGGAGAGTGCACTGGGTGGCAGAAAAACATGTGCTCAGGTATCTTTGTGGTACAGTAGATTATGGTTTGGACTATCATAGAGGAGATGGGGTTCGTCTGGTTGGCTATACAAACTCGGATTGGGCAGGATGTCTCAGTGACAGGAAAAGCACTTCAGGGTGTTGCTTCAGATTGGGATCAGCAGTTGTGTCTTGGTTCAGTCGAAAGCAGAAGTCATTGGCTTTGAGTTCAGCAGAGGCTGAGTATATGGCAGCTAGTCAGGCCAGTTGTGAGGCCCTTTGGCTTCGCAAGATGTTGGTGGGATTGTTCGGTGTGCATTTGAGGCCTACCGTGATTTACTGTGATAATCAGAGTTGCATTAAACTCTCAGAGAATCCAGTTTTTCATGATCGGTCTAAACATATCGAGATTTGGTATCACTTCATCCGTGATTATGTTCAGAGAGGAGTTGTGGAGCTACAGTACATATCTACAAAGGAGCAGGTTGCAGACATACTCACCAAGGCATTGGGCAAAGGCAAGTTTGTATTTTTTAGGGACAAGCTTGGAGTGGTGAGTAACACTTTCCTCGGTATGAGAGAGTGTTAAATTTTTAATTAAATAAAGTACCAAGGCAAGTGTTTCTCTTCCCTAGGCGCCTAAGGGGGAGAAAGTGCCTAATGTGGGTCCTAGTCAATTAATTTGTGAGATGGAAATAAAAAGGTGACTTTATGACTAAAGTGAGGGTGAGTGAAGAGACATCAAATCTCATCCACTCATCTAATCTAATCTCAACTGTTAGATTAGAAAACCCCTCACCTTCCCTCATGAGGTCGATTAGGGCAAGGGGGCGCACCCATTCTTGGGTAGTTGATTCATTTTTGAGAGAGCAAGAGAGAGATCATTTTCGAGCAGAAAGAGAGCAGCCATTTCTAAGAGCTAGGGCATGCATCCCAAGGCAGCAAACTAGCACAGAAAACAAGGCAGCAAGGACAGCATTAAAGGCAGGTCATACTGTACGGATTGAGCAGGTCGTACAGCAAGAAGAGCAGGCACAAAAATCGAGGCAAAGAATAGACCAACAGAAAAGGCCGTACTGTACAGATTTTTGAATTTCGTACAGCATGAAAAAAGGGCATAGAAACTGAGGCAAAAAGTACAGTTCATACTATATGGATTTTGTACAGTCTGTACGATCCGTACGACTGTTCTTTTGGCATAGATTTCGAGGAGAAGGATCTGTGTTGTTTTCTGGAAGTTTTGGCACATTTCCCAAGGTGGTCATACAGCATTTATTGCTCTGTTTTGGGCTGAGGCAGTTGGCACAAATTTCAAGGTGGTCGTACAGCAATTTGGAGGCACAGAAATAAAGGAGAAGACCTATAATTTATTGCAAAAAATTCTAGGAAGAATTTTGAGGAGTTTGGCTCATTTTCCTGTGTGAAGATTTGGCACGGTTGTTGAGATAAGTTTGTCATTTAAATTTTTGAAGATGAATATGTTGTAACAGAATTCTCTGAAGCTCCTAAATAATAAAAATCTCCCTCTCTCACTGGTTTTCCCCTTGTGGGTTTTTCTAGGGTCAAAGTTAGATCGAAAATTCATGTGTCTATAATTTTCTGAGTTTTGCATGCTGCTAATATTTTATTTCTGCGTTATAAACAATGTTCAGAATCCTCATGTTTCAGTTCTGAAGTTTATTTTTTGCTAAGTATTTAATTGTTGATATAAAACTGGGTTTGGGCATTTAACATTGGCTGAAAAATCAGCGAGACTGAAACTGGGTTGGGGTCTGAAATTTTAACATAAGCCACTTGGAGGATTGTCACCCTTGACACTTAAAAATGACCAAAAATCACTACCACATTCAAACTTGATACCAAAATCATTGTGGGATTAACAATGAAATCATTGTTGTATTGTCGCGCCATGTTATGATGATCGCTCATGATCAGATTGTTTGAAGATAAGAGCGGCTTTGTCCCAAAGGGTAGAGATGAAGGTGCATCCATTGAATAAATGTTCTAAGGTTTCGACCTGGGTTTTTCACAGAAAGCAAAAGGAGGGACATGAAAATCCTTTTTTGGTTAGGTTATCCCAAGTAAGTGTTTTTCGATGGGCTAGGAGCCATAGGAACGTTGAGATTTTGGGCCATAGTTTTTGTGTCCATATTATGTTCTAGGTTTACTCCTAAGGATAATCTTGGGAGTTTGAAGCAATGTGATATGCCTCTCTAATGAAAAAATTTCCACTTGATTGTTTCCCCCAATGAATTTTATCAGGATGGTCACTACTTTTAATCTTTCGAGAGGTCAAATCCTCCCAGAATGCATTCCAATCCACTAATCTTTCAAGGGAAGAGTCCATTGATCTTTCGGGAGCCAGGTCCTCTATTGTTGAGGCTCTTCTGTAGGGCTCCAATAATGATGGAGATGATTTTAGTTCTAGTTTGTCATAGTTATCTTGAGTCCATCCAGCTCATACGTTTCGGCCCATTTAAGCAGTTGTTTCCATTCATCCTCCCAAAAGAGGGTAGAATATCCATTCATCACCTCCCTAAAATAGTGTTATTGAACTAGATCATGGTTTTTCTATGCAGTATTCCATATGGAGGATCTTAGCGGGGTAGTATTCATTCTAATGAGGTTTTTCACTGACCAATTGGATGCATACTTATATTTCCATAAGCAACCACAGCTGGCTTGAGTGTTGTTGAGCCATCTCCACCAAGTTTTAGCACCAAGAACAGAATTTGAGGTGTTTGGATCATGTAGACCAATCCCTCCAACCATTTTTGGGATGCATATTGTGGACCAAGAAACAAGGGCCCATTTCCTTGACATTTTGTTTCCTCCCCATAGGAAAGATCATTGCATGTTGCAAATCGCCTTAAGGATATATTTTGGAGTAGCAAGGGTAGAGAATATGTAGAAGGGCATAGCTTGTAGAATAGATTTTAGCAATACCAACCATCCAGCCAGGTTTAGAGAGAGGAACGTCCAGTTCTCCATCTTTTTTGTCATTCTTGAGAGTAAATCCTCCCATGAAGCTTGCTTTAGAGAATTCTCTACCAAGGGAGCCCCCAAATATTTATAGGGAAGAGTACTTATTTGAAATACCAAAATACGAGAAATATTAATTTGAATTGTTGGAGGAGTGTTAAAAAGGAATATTTGGGACTTACATTGATTGATTGACATTCCCAACACTTGCATGAAGTCTTGCAGTATCTATTTAAAGGTCATTACTTCACGAATAGTTGAAGTTCCCATGAGCATAGTATCGTCCACAAACTATTGGTGGGAGTTTGGCATGATTTCCCCATGGATTTGAAATCCCTTCACTCATCCTTCAGCTATTGCATCTTTGATGTGCCTACCTAGTCCTTCTACCATTAAGATAAAGAGGAAGGGGGAGAGGGGATCCCCTTGTCTTATGCCACGATTAGGAGAGAAGAGTTTGGAGGGGGGACCATTTATGAGGAAGGAGAAAAAAGAAGAGGAGATCAGAGATATGACCCAATGAATCCAATCTTTAGCAAATCCAAAAGCTAGGATGAGATGTTCAATGTATTGCCAGCTTAGTTTATCAAAGGCTTTTCACATATCTAGTTTTATCAGCATGCCTGGATTTTTAGAGGTTTTCAAGGAGTGAATAATTTCATGGGAAAGGACAATGTTTTCTAAGATTTGTCGGCCTTCAACATAGTCATATTTCTCGTGGGATATGAGGATGGGAAGAAGAGGTTTGAGATGATTCGCAATAATTTTGGTGATAATTTTGCAAACAACATTGCATAGTGCAATGGGGCAAAATTTGTTGGGGTCCTATACTTTGTCTTCTTTGGGTCTCAAAGTGAGAAAGGTATCATTTAGAGAAGGTAGTGCATTTAGGTGAGTTCTTGATTCCTCCACTATCTCAAGGACGTCATTTTTAATAATAGGCCAGCAAGCATGGAAAAAAATTGTAGTAAAGCCATCAAGGCCAGGGGATTTACTTTTTGGCATATTTAGAACAACTCTTTCCACCTCCCCCAAGGTGATATGCCACATCAAGGCCTCATTTTGTTCAGTAGTGACCAACTTGGGTATGTGCTGAGTGATTTTATCAACGGTTGGTTGGCAGTTGGCTTGGGGTTCCTCCATGAGAGTACTAAATTATTGAGTTAGTTCCTATTTGATTTCTTCATCACTAGAGAGTTTGGTGCCATTACTATCCTTTAAAGTTGTTATCATGTTGTGGTGCCTGTGTTGAACCATAGAGGGGTGAAAAAAATTTGAGTTTCTCTCCTCGGATTGGAGCCAGCAGACCCTAGATTTTTGTCTCCAAAATTGCTCTTCCTGTTTGAGGCGGTTGGCTAATTGAGTATTTATATTATCTTCCATCGTTATCAGTTCATTATTAATACTAGTTGAGATGATATGTTGTTGAATAAGTTTTATTTGGTATTCAAGGTCTTGCTTGGCCTCGAAGATATCACCAAATTATTCTATGTTCCATTGTTTGAGGCAAAGCTTAAGGTTTTTAAGATGTTAGTGGAACTTATACATCGGAGTGCCATAGGTTATTTTTGACTCTATCCACCATTGCTCTATGTTCTTCTCGAATGAGGAGTGATCAAGCCATAATGCTTCAAATCTAAAGGGATGGTTCTTTGGTTTGGATTTGATGTCAAGGTCAAGGCATATCGACCAATGATCAAACCCGGTTGTAGGGAGAATGGAATCCTCAATCTTCGATCCCTTGAGAAAGAGAGATTTTGAGAGAATGAAACGATCAAATCTAGAGGAAATATGATGAGTGCCACCCTAACAATTATTCCATGTGTGAATATAATTTTATGTTTCCTACTTGACTAAGTGCAAGGCGCGGATCGTCGCTTTCAAATTGTCTGAGTCACGATCCAATCATCAGATTCTTCCTTTTTTCGCAGTCAAGGAAGTGATCATATTAAAGTCACCTCCAATAATCCATTGGTAGGTCCCAACCAAATTTTGGATATTGTGCAGAGAATGAAGGAAAGAAATTTGTTCCTCTGTACCATGCACGTTGGTGATGAACCTTGAATCCATTGAGCCCACAGGTTGAAAACAGGAAGAGAGAGTTTGTTTGGTTGAAAAACCTTGAATCCATTGAGCCCACGGGTTGAAAACAGGCAGAGAGAGTTCGTTTGGTTGAAACGAAGTTAGAGAGGAAAATGTCCCTGGGGTTCCAAAGCAGATTCAGACCTCCCAAGGTGCCTTATGCGTCAATGGATATGTAGCTACAACTTGACCAACACTTGGCGGCCAATTTGTGGAGAGCTTCTGAGGTGCATGTAGTTTCTAATCGTGAGAATAGATGGTTGGTTTTCAAGGATTAAATTCCTTAAAATTATTTGTTTGTTGGGGCTATTGAGCCCCCTTATGTTCTAGGAGATGCACTTCATTGGGGGTTGGAGGGAGCTACATGGAACTTTTCTATCATTAGCTTGATCCTACCGTAATTTACCAACAATTCACCCAGATCCTGGAGGAGTTGCTTATTTCTTCGACATCCTCATTTTTTTCCTCTTTTGTTTGCTTAGGAACCTCCCTTAAGACAAAAAAATTTATTCCTAGAGAAAAATTAATAATGTGCGTACCTTTATTTGCAAATGTGGGTTTGGATTTGGATTTGAGCAGAGCTTATTGGAGAAGTTGAATCTTCTTTTTTGGAATGGAGTTGGCTTCCTCTCTGCCACATGCATCTGTTATCCCTTCAAGATATAGCTTTCCTAATTCAATTTCCTCTGCCTCGTCCATATCCATGTTCCCTTCCTCTATAAGAGTCGTTTCTTCATCAATATCATCATGCATGTTCTCAATTTTGGAAGGTTCCTTAGCCTTTCCTCTGTTTTGATTGTTGTCCTGATGGGAGGGGGTTTTTGCGGTCGCATGTCACTGATTTTCTTGTTGAGACTGGAATGCATCATAATCATGCTCCTACATAGATTCAATATAGTGTCTCAAAAATATTGCTTATTTTGCGTCCCTTTGGATTGAGAGGTGGCGGAATTGTTTGGAGGGTTTTCTTTTTGTTGGAAACTTTCTCAAACCCTTCCTCGTCCTTGGTTTGTGGATTCTTCGTTTGATTGGCGAGGGAATTCAAAGGAAAATCCCTAAGTAGGTGCCCATGGATGTGGCATTTACAACAGTGGAAAGGGATGTGCTCGTATTCAATGGTTTGGATCCAATCAAAGTCTTGGAACCCTAAGCAGATGGAGATCGGTAGGAGTTTTGATGCATCTAGATAGATACATATTCTAGTGTAGAAAGTGTATATTCTCTTCTTGGTAGCTTCCGTGATTTTCACAAATGATCATAAGGTATTTCCAATACCTTCTAGGATTTCTAGATCCTAGTATCATGTGCCAAAGAGTGCAAACGGATCCACACTGGTATTGTAGTGAAATCTTCCTTGGTTAGGCTGAAGTTTTATGTCCATAGACATAGATAAAGGTATGTTGAGTTGAAAAAATATGATTTGTTCTCAAACACCCTTTCATGGTCCTCAACATTATTGAAGATTGCAGTAAAGAAGCCTTTAAATCCCATTTTAAGGGCAGCATCTCCTTTTAGTTTCCATCTTGTCCTTATCCACCACATTAGAACTTTTTTTTA
>ML816598.1:23677-43499 GCA_009831015.1 Picea engelmannii
TCTACATCAATGAGGGTTTAAATCCTCTCTTAATTCAAATATCCTATATTGTCTCTTATCTCTTTTAATTTTATACGAGTCGACCGTGTTATTGCAATGTTTGTAGTTTGGGCAAAGCCCAACCTAAACTAAAAGCGTGTGACACAACTAGGAACACCTATCACTATCACCTCAATAGATTTCCCCATCAGTTTAGTGAAGGATAAATCCAACACAAGGGAGGATTCCTAGGGGACCCTAGGGGGATTGTGATGGAATATGGAAATTGATCAGAGAGTGCCCCTATAGTTCAAGGTCAAATATGGGAAAGAGTCTTGAGAAAGAGTCTTATGAGCTGGTAAATGATTGCCAAGGTAGTGTACCTACAAAAAAATGTTAGACATGCCTTGAACAAGACAATTTATGAAGATTAAAGCCTCAAAACCAATGGGCAATCAACAAGAAACCATGATTTCCAAAAAATGCAACAATATGGAAATATTTTTGTTTAGTAAATAAGTTATGACATCTTCAAAATTAACCATCAAAATCAAGTGTATGATGTTGGAAATAAAGCTAGCAATTTGTAATGTTCCTGACTTGGCTAGTCTGGGAAACATTGCTAATGTGTGTGTAGGATCAAAGGTTTATAGCATATAAATGATCATACAAATAATAAATGCGAAAAAGGACTGTAATTTTGTATTATGATATCTCTGTGGATTATAAAATGGTCAAATGCGGCTGAATAACTGACAATACTCGACTAGATCAACATACAAAGGATCTTAGCTGGAAAATAAACAATTGCGGCTGAATAAAATAACAACACTCGGCTAGATCAAAAGAAAAAAGTATCTTAGCCAAAATACAAATAAGAAACTAAAAGATAATACCCAGAATATGGGAGCACTGCAGAATCAATGAAGAATGATGGAAGACCTGGTTGATCTTCTCAGTGACTAGGGTGTGTCTTTCAACACCGAAATCAACCAACTGGTGTCTTCCTCCTGGAATACACTGAACTATCTCTCCTGAGATGTGCCTCTTCTCCTTAATGACAAGTCATAATCTGCATAATGATGAATTAGGTCGTTGACCCTTCCTTTATAGCTTTCCAAAACCCTAAATCATGTTGAAACCCTAAATCACTGTTGAAACCCTAATTCACTGTTGACTTCTATTTTTAGCTCATAATGACTTAAAAACATTGTTAACCCTTGTTAGCTCAATGTCACTTTCCAAATATAACACCTGTGACTAGAGTGACCTCTAGTAACCATGTTTACCCCTCTTTGGCACTGGCTATAGTCTAGCGGGGTGGTTTAGACCATTAAGCCTCCTTTTCTGGAGCTCCTATTTGGAAAGGGACATTACAATCCTCCCTTCCCAAAATTGCTTGTCCTCAAGAAATACCAGTCCAGGGTGTTGCAACACCTGCTTTCTCTCCCAAGTAGCATCCTCTACAGGAAGCCCTCTCCATTTGATCAAACACTCTCTAATGACCTTTCTCCTAAGTTTCCACTCCCGAAACTCCAAAACCTTCTCTGGAATTAACTCCAACTGTCCCTCCTCATCCAACGGGGGAAGCTCCTCTGATGTGTTAATGAAATTTCCCACTACCTATTTGAGGCAAGACACGTGCAACACGTTATGAATCTTGCTCCCCTCTGGAAGCTCTAGCTCATAAGCAACCTCACCTACTTGGCGCATGATCCTGTAAGGACCATAAAATCTGGGCTTGAGCTTCTCGGCTCCACTCATCTTCAGAGATGACTGTCTGTAGGGTTGGAGTCTCAAGAAAACCAAATCTCCAACCTCAAAGCTACGCTCTATCCTGTGCCTGTCCACGCTTATCTTATGTTGGTTTTTCATAGTTTGCAGGTTCTCTTTCAACAATTTGAGAATCTCCTAACTCTCTATGATCCAATCCTTGGCCTTGGGAGATCTGCTCTCCCTGAAGACCAAGTCTACCAAAGTGGGAGCATCATATCCATACAATTCTCAGAAGGGTGTCATACCAATGGACATGTGGAAGGTGGTGTTGTACCAATGTTCCCCTAAATGTAACCACTTTACCCACGTTCTCTGTTGTCCTCCTACATAGTTCCTCAAATACCCTTCAACCCACTTGTTGACAATCTCGGTTTGCCCATATGTATGAGGGTGATAGCTAGTGCTAGGTTTCAACTCTATCACCACCAACCGAAACAATTCTCTCCAAAATGTCCCTATGAACCGACTGTCCCTGTCACTAACGATGTTCTTCGGCAACCCATGAAGTTTGAAGACCTCCCTGAAGAAAATCTTGACTACCTGAACTACGCTGTACTCTGTCGGTATGGCATAGAAGTGAGCAAACTTGGTCAATATGTAGACCACTACATAGATACAATCCTTACCCTGACCTTGGGTTGACCGGTGATGAAGTACATAGATATACTCTCCCATTTATGCTCTGGAATGGGGAGTGGCTGAAGTAGCCCTGCTGGAAGAGCATGCTCTGACTTGTTCTACTGGAAAGTCACACACTCACTGACGTGTCTCATAACGTCTTGTTTGAGGCCCTTCCATGAGAACCTCTCTCTGATCTATCTTTAGGTTTTGAAAAACCCCTGATGGATGGTTAGAGGTGAATCATGAACCACAGTGAGGATTTTCTTCTTAAGCCCTTAATCTGGCACCAAGTAAACTCTATCCTTGTAAAACATGAGATTGTCAATGACCCTGTACCGGTCATCCTATATCTGCCCATCCATCACCTCACAAGAGAACTTGTTCTTGGAATATTCCACTAACAAGTGGGATTTCCAATCTAATGAAATCTCCATCAAAGAACATGTCGCAGGTCTCCTCGATAATGCATCGACCACAATGTTCTTCTTCCCCTTGACATACTCTATGTCAAATTTGAATTCCTGTACCTTCGTCACCCATTTATGTTGGCACTCATTGAGGTCCTTCTGCTCAAGGAAATACTTCAAACTGTTGTGATCGGTCTTCACCACGAATTTGCTGCCCACCAAATATTGTCTGAACTTGGTCAAGGCATGCATGATTTCCAACATTTCCTTGTCATAAATGGAGTACAACCTCTTAGGTTGACTAAGCTTCCATCTCTCTAATACAATGGGGTGTCCTCCCTGCATCAAAACTGCACCGATCCCTTCACCGGATGCGTCACACTCTAGTACAAATGGTAGGGTGAAATTTGGTAGTGCCAACACTGGACAAGTGCCCATGAATTCCTTCCTGTGATCAAAGGCTTCCTGTGATTTTTCAGTCCATATGAAGGCCCCATTCTTGGTAAGATCTGTCAGTGGTGCTCCAAGCTGAGAAAAACCATAGACGAACTGCCTGTAATAGCTGCATAGCCCGAAGAAGCTCCTCAATTCTGTCATGTTCTTAGGCGTCGACCAATCCAAAATGGCCCTGATCTTCTCTTGGTGCACCTATACCCCCTGTGCACTGATGATGTGGCCTAAGTAAAGAAGCTCTTTCATAATGAACTCGCACTTGGACTCTTTGGCATATAATGACTGTGCCTCCATGATGCTTAATACCTCATCCAGGTGCCTCATATGCTCTTGCCATGACTGGCTATAGATCAAGATGTTGTTGAAGAAAACCAAGACTGATTTCCTTAACTGATCACTGAATATTTGGTTCATGCAAGACTGGAATGTAGCGAGTGCATTGGTTAGCACAAATGGCATAACCAGGAACTCGAAGTGTCCAAAATGACATTGAAATGTTGTATTTTCTATGTCCTTCTCTTGGATGTTGATCTAGTGATATTTAGAGCATAGATCAACTTTTGAGAAGAAAACTGCCCCATGCAGTTCATCCATCAACTCATCAATGCGTGGGATAGGGTACCGGATTTTGATGGTTTTCTTGTTCAAGGCTCGGTAATAAATGCACATCCTCATGGTGCCATCCTTCTTCAGAACTAAGACAATTGAAGAAGCAAATGGGTTGATGCTTGGTCTGATGTGTCCCATCGCCAAAAATTCCTTGATTGCCTTCTCTATCTCATCCTTAGAACCTCCTAGGATGGATATAGGGGGGGTGATCATAGGTTTGGCCCCCTCCTCTAACTCAATGGTGTTCTCAAACCCCCTTTCAGGTGGTCTCCCTGGTGGGATTGCCTCAAAGACTTGCTGATCTCATCCCAATAAATTCTTGATCCTTGTGTGGTATTGTTGTCGATCTTTTGAATCCTTCTGAGTAGTGATCAAGCATTCTACAGCATATGCTACCTCCCCATGTCTGAATATCCTCTCCATCCTCTTGGCTGAAAATGTCCTAGGTGCTCCTGTCAACATACCTCTTAGAACAACCTTCTTCACATCCTGATCTTTGAATCCCATTTCCAAGGTTTGGTAGTTGGTAGTGATTTTTCCCAAGGTAATCATCCACTGAACTCCTAACACCACATCTGTGTCTGATAGGTCAACCACATAAAATGTGTCTCTCACTGTGTAGTTGCCTAACTTCATATCTAAGTTTGGAATTCTATCTATACACTCCATTATGTGGCCATCTGCTACCGCAACATCAAACCCCTCAAACTCCTTTGTCTGAAGTGCCTGTCTCGATACTAGTGAAGTGTCGATGAAGTTGTGGGTGGACCCACCATCTATCAAGGTGATTGCTCATTGCCCTTGAATAATCCCTCTGATACAGAGGGTATCATACCTGGGAACAACAAAAAGGGTCGCTAAGACTCCTCCCTTTGTTGGTTTCCTCTTGTTAGCCTGCTCTGGCAGTTGTGGGACTACTGGAGGATGGGCTCCTGCCAGTGTCAGTGGTCTATGAGGAAGTTGCTCCTTTGTTGGTGCTGACTCCTCTTCTAAACTAGTGGATCCACTGTCTTGCTCCTCCTCCTCATTTTCCACATTGTCTGCTGCTACCTCAATATAATGAATCTCTCCCTTGCCCATGCACCTATGGCCTGGGACCCAAGGATCTCTGCAGCTGAAGTAAAGCTTCTTCCTCATAAGCTCTCACCTAGTCTCATCATCCAAATTATCCTTTCCCTTCCATTCTCTCTGGAATGGCTTCCTGTCTTGATCCCTCTGGGGCACAGATGGTTTGGAGAAAGTTTTAGTCTTTGGCACTGAGTCTTCCAGATCTTGAGTGCGAAGGATGGCATCCTGCAAAGTGGGAGGCCTGTATTCCTTCACCCATCATCTCAAAGGCTCTGTGAACCCTTCTGTGAATAGCATGATTAGACTAGGTTATGATATATCTGTCACTACCATGGCTACCCACTGAAACTCTGTGATGAATGCCTTTGTTGTGCTAGTTTGTCTCAACTGGGCTAGATCCCTGAAATGTATCTTAGGATCCTTCCTGTCAAACCTATCCATGAGCCTATCTATAAAATCCCTATAGGAGGTGATGCGACTGTGACCCAATTTCACCAGTCCATGATACCACCACTCATGTGCCTCACCCTCCAAGTGGAAGGTCATGAAACTGATGGCCTTGTCTCGATCATCTGGTTGAGCTTTTAATATGTGTCTAGCTTCTATACCCAAAGTCTGGAGGTGTATTTGGATGATCCGTCGAAAGAAGGGATGGTGAGTTTCCCAACTTTTCGGATGAAATCGAGGTTATGCCCCTGCTGCTGTTGTGGTCCTCCCCTCTACGACTCTCCGGGGTGGTTCCCGAGTCTAAGTCCACAGTAATCTACTAAGGTCATGTCCTAATGGAAGTCATGAACCAATGCTGCGTACTCCCTCCTATACTCTGCAATGTCATCGGCATGAGTGGCTGGCCTCTGTGCTATTGGTGGCGGTGGTGCTACTAGGGGTGCCCTCTGGAAACTGGGAAACAAGGGTCTGAGAATCCTACTCGCAAAGGTGTATGTGCGAGAGGGTGACTGGGGTCTAGTGCCTTCTCCTGAGTTCGCCTTTGCTGCATGCGGGACTTGTGTATCTTGGATGCCCACTCTAGCCAATCTATCAACCACCTATGCCAAGGACTAAGACATGGTCCATTGACTATCTAACATACCATTGATAGCCTACATGAAAGTTGCCTTTGGATTTACGGGGGCCTTTCCACTGCCCTCTGGTCACTCATATCTATCTCTTAGCATCCTCTCTACCTCATGCTCAGCCTCACACTTTGCCTTTCTTTTTGCTTCTCTGTGTGCCTCTTCCTCTTCCTCCGAGCTAGAAGGAAAAGGGGGAAAATCAGGCCTATGCCTTCTTTCCTGATGCCTATTGTAAGTTACATATTCATCACCTACATGTTCATGACCCTCTGGGTCTTTTGCTTCACTCATTGTCTTTAGTCACAGGCTGGCAGGACTAAAGCTCTGATACCACTGTAATGTTCCTGACTTGGCTAGTCTGGGAAACGCTGCTAATGTGTGTGTAGGATCAAAGGTTTACAGCATATAAATGATCATACAAATAATAAATGCAACAAAGGACTGCAATTTTGTATTATGATATCTTTGTGGATTACAAAATGGCCAAATGCGGTTGAATAACTGACAATACTCAACTAGATCAACATACAAAGGATCTTAGCCGGAAAATAGGTAACTGTGGCTGAATAAAATAACAACACTCAGCTAGATCAAAAGACAAAAGGATATTAGCTGGAATACAAATAAGCAACTAAAAGATAATACCCGGAATATGGGAGCACTGCGGAATCAATGAAGAATGATGGAAGACCTTGATGATCTTCCTGGTGACTAGGGTGTGTCTTTCAACACTGAAATCATCCAACTGGTGTCTTCCTCCTAGAATACATTGAACCATCTCTCCTGAGAAGCGCCTCTTCTCCTCAATGACAATTCATAATCTGCATAATGATGAATTAGGTCGCTAACCCTTCCTTTATATATTTCCAAAACCCTAAATCATGCTGAAACCCTAAATCACTGGTGAAACCCTAATTCACTATTGACTTCTATTTTTAGCTCATAATGACTTAAAAGCATTGTTAACCCTTGTTAGCTCAATGCCACTTTCCGAATATAACACCTGTGACTAGAGTGACCTCTAGTAACCCTGTTTACCCCTCTTTGGCCCTGGCTATAGTCTAGCAGGGTGGTTTAGACCATTAAGCCTCCTTTTCTGGAGCTCCTATTTGGAAAGGGACATTACACAATTATCATACAATTTTCCAATAGTTAAACCAAGACTTTGATAGCAAAAGAGGGTTGTTATTAAGTGTTATCAGAAATATTTTGTAACAGCCTTATAGTCGTAGAAAAAAAATTCTACATCAGTGATTTATAGCCACTAAAATCAACGAGTAAACCACCCAAACAATAGATTATAATCAGTAGAACAATTACCAAGGCTTGCAAGTGAATTTAAGCAATAGAAAAGTGAGTAAGAGAGTGATTTTGTTGCAGCCCTATTAGTTGTAGATAAATGTTTATTACAGTAGCTATATCACTTGGCTAAACAAAACACCCTTGAGGAACAATGTATCTTGAAGCATGTAGAATTAAATTCCAAACTTGAACAATTCACGTTTACCAATGCACAATATTCAATCTCCAATGCAAAAATATTAGCTCCTTATCTATTGGGTTATGGGGTCTCTTATTTATGAGCTAGGGTTTATTAGTCCTCTAGGGATGTAATCACTTTTACTCCCTAGAGTAAACAAACCTTACCAAGGTAAATCTACAAGGGTGTAAGCYATTTTACTCYTTGTAGCAAACTTTGCAAATAGGATTTTCAATGAYAACAAAAGATAGATATTGATSGAAGGTGTATGCCTTTATAMACCTCCAAGGGTTTTCCAAAATAACCTTAAKATCADTAAGAAAAACATACAATTRTATAAATTTCTTACTTAATCCATTAGATAGCATGAAAAACCCTTAATTATCAAGATAATTCCACCAAAATTGTCAAGAAACAAGCATCAAGATAAGTCGCTAGCCTCCTTCAACCAATATACAAGTGAAGCATCCAAAAATCACAAGAGACAAAATGGAGCGAATTTCCCAAGTAGGGAAAAAAATTCAGCCAAGAATGTATGTAATTCTCAAGTGAGTTGTGTATCAAATAAAATTAAGATGGCCTATATTTATATGAGGTCATCTAAAACCAATTTTTCCACATAAGAAAGCCAACACTAAATTAAAAGGGGGTTGACCCCATTTATTTTCCTTTAAAATTTACGAAAATTAAAGTTACAAAAAGTAAAACCCTTAGAAGGTTGACGCCATGCCCTAAAAGGGTGACATTGGGCCTCAAAAGTGAGACATTTAGCCTCTAGATGAAATTCATTGGGGCTCCAAAGGCCATGTGTCCATATCTCATGCTCTAGAGTGTCATGTCATGCATCTTCCTTCTTCAAACCACATCATCTCTATTCTAGAACCATCACGCCCATCAAAACTCTATCCTCCACATGACGTCAAGGCTTGGAAGGTGATGTTTTGGGTCTCCAAAGGCCAATTTCCAAGTGCAAGGAGCTATGATGTCATAACCTAGTGCCTCCGAAGGAAAAATGCAACATCTCAAGTGTGCAATGGCTTCGGGGTCCTCTGCACATCCTGTGGGGTATGGTTTCCATCCTTGGGGTTTTCAACCCCCCATGAAGGTCAAAATGGCATAGTTCCTCCATGGAATATCTTACATATATAAAGGTCCTACAAATACAAACAATTTAAACCTCCAAGGGTCCATAAGTCACATGTGTCATGCCAAGTAATCCACATTTAATAAAAGAACCACCCAAACATGTGCATTAAATCCCCCCTTTTCAAACTAAACAATTTTAGAAATTTAGGTATGGGAGGGTTGTCATGGTGCTCGATTGTGTAGATCAGTACCCTAAGTCAAGGAGTGTTTACCAAGAAGACCCTCTCTAATTCATGTAGTGAATATGAGGTGGATGGGGGTGTGACTTTTGGGCATGAGGTTCTTGACATATCGAGGGCTCATATTGTCTCATTTATGGGTGCCTTTGTAGAGGGTGTGTTTCATCCTTGTTTATAATGCAACATTTTCCCAAGCCTTTTATTATCATTAATTTATTATGGTCCAAAACATTGAGTGTTATGTGCAAGAAAAGTAAAATACACTGCACATGCATTCCCTCAACAAGCGAGACATTTATTAATTATGTGTTTTCTTTTTAAAAGGTCCTTGATTTTTTTATGGAGAATAATTTCATTAATATCAGGACCTTAGTGCAAGAATATAGAGGATAATTTATGGATTTTATCTTTTTCCAGCTACAACACCTCTGGACCTTTATCCCCTTCTTCCCATGAAATGAGGTACAAGCCCGTCTTTGGGTCAATAATCCTGAAAACCCAAAAGATAAGGAAACATAGGGGAAGAAGCATGGAATGTGGTAAATATGGATGGGAATGGTACCATGACCCTTCAAGGATACCCCCTCGTAGAAACCCTTTTCCTGAGGTGTTAGCGTCAGAAGTCACTCCTGGATTGCTTGCAGGAGCAGAACCCGACACCCATCAGTTTTATGTCACGATAGTTTTTAATAGATGATCAGATGGATAGAGACTCGGGGAAATATTGTTCTAACTCAGGGACTGGGTCTGGCATGTAAGGAACAAAGGAGGTCTTGATATAACTTCAGCCAGTGGGTTGATTAAAAGATGAGTAGGTGGAAGACTTAGTAAGAAAGGCCAACAAACAACTTTAGGCAATAGGCTTCCAGCGGTTTGCAGAGGAAAGACTCTGAATGCAAGATCCTCTTGGTTCAGGGTCTCAAGAAACTGAAAGGGGACTTGACTGGATCCTCCAATTCCAAGTCACTCAGTGTTGGGAAAATCAAAAGAACTGATTAGAAACAATGTAACTATTACAGTGATCCAACCTACATCATCCTATAACAACTACAACTTGACTGGATCCTCCAATTCCGAGCTGTTCTAACACAGTGTAAACAAAGACGAGAAAGAAAATGACATTCATAAGGCAAGAAGTCTCAAAATTCCATGCATAACCAGAATAACAGTGCTTCGTTAAAGCTTTATAACCGGGAGCTCTGCTCAACCATCGATCGATACAAAAATGGTGAAAATTCCTACAAATACTCAAACAACAACAACAACAAAATCAAGACGTTGCATTAAAAACTTTGCATCTGCATGGCTTTTGACAATTTGCAGTTGCAATCTTTGAATGATCGTGCACCTATGGCAGACACAATCGAACTTCTGATAGTTACGTAGGCGAATCAACGTGCTCTTAATTCGTCGCCAGACTTTCCCATTATGGCGGAGGCGATGCCTAACCACCTCCAACTACCTCAATAACTACTTCATTGGGATCAAGGATGGCCCGAACAACTCGACACCTTTGGGACGTGGAAGACCCTTCACGCTGCCACCTGGATTAGCTGAACAGCCTGATGCATAGGCATGGAGGCCAACGCGAAGGATGGGGCGCATAACGGGAGTGGTGGCACCAAAAATATGAGGGTGAGATATGAAGTGATGAGGTGTGAGAGAGGTTACAGGGGAAGGCACATGGCAGAAGGAAATAAGCAGAGGGGGCAGGAGATGAGATATAATGGGCACATTTAGGCTGACGTGGAAGGGAGAAGGACACATGGCAGGTGGTGAGTGGATGATGATAGGGAGAGGGACCACACGGACTAGAAGAGGGGGGATGGAAATATGTCAGAGGATGAGGAAGGGGCTAAAGGGAGCGAGCCTCATCGCACGTTTATGTGGAGAACAGATGGCAAGATGACACGACAAGAAAGGGGGCCCCACGTCGATTAAACACAGAAAGATAGAGGATGTCTAGATTGCCTGTGCGTCGTTGATCCGGGCGCTCCAATCGCAACCATCGGAAAGATGCGTCCTCGATTCCAAACCCCCCCTCCTCTTAAAGGTAGAAAGGCGGGGGGTGGTCCGGAATCACCCTGCACGCCATTGATGCGGGTGCTTCGATCGTAGTCATTGAAGAGGTGCGCCCTCGATTCCAGACCCCCCCCTTCCCCCTAAAGGTAGAAAGGTAAGGGGGCTCCGGAATCCTATGTGCGCCGTTGATGCGGGCGCATGAATCCTTGCCATCCAGATTTGATTTCCATTTAAACACAGACGCATTTGCATCCCAAACTTAGGGTAAGTGGGTTTTTAACCCATTCCTTCGCATTTTCCCCCCCCATTACGAGAAATATCGCTAACATTTGGCTCCATGGTGGATAGAGTCATCCCTGTGATGCTCTAAGGACTCTTTTGCAGATTCAATGCCTTGTTGTTGGGCTATGGAGTCATTTATTAAGCTGAAAACAAAAACAATATTTACAAAAACAAAAGAGCCGACTGCGGCTCACAAAAAACATTTTTTCAAGAAAAGCCCATTTACTGGGCCACTAAAAACTTATTTTCCTTCCAAATCCTGCAACCTGAAAGTGTTTTTCAAGAATACTTCAAGGATCTTGAAAGGCCCCAACCAGAGGGCATCAAACTTACTATGCTTTCCCTTTTCCTGTCTAGGTGCATCCCATTTGAGCACCAGATCACCCTGCTCAAATTCTTTCCTTTTGCTCTTCCTGTCAAAAGCCTTATTGATCTTCTGTTGATGATCGTAAGCCCTATTCATGACCTGCTCTCTAATCTGCTGCACCTCCACCATCTGATGAATCCTTCTGACCATATTGTCAGGCTCTCCCTCAAGGTCCTGGAGGAATTTTTCCATAGATAAGGCGAGCTGAGTAGGGAAAACGACCTCCGTTCCGTAAACAATTTGGAAGGGTGAGATGCCTAGGGACTTCTTCATTGTCACTCGGTCAGCCCATAGAGAAAATCTAAGCTTTGAATACCAAGCCCTTTTACTGTCTTCCAATAGTTTCTTAATGAGATTGATCAGACTTTTATTGGAAGATTCCGCCAGTCCATTTCCTTGAGGATAATAGGGAGTAGAGTGAATCAGTGAAATCTCAAACTGTCCATAGAACTTGAATAGAGGCTCAGACCAAAAGGGGAGGAATTATCAGTGATGATTCTACTAGGGAAGCCAAATCTAGCTATGATATCCTCCAGGAAGCTGATAATTACTTTGTGGGAAGTGCTCCTGGTGGGGACAGCTTCTATCCATTTGGTGAAATAGTCTGTCGCAGTCAGAATCCATCTGTGCTGGCCACTTGAGGGAGGATGAATTTCTCCAATGAAGTCCAATCCCCACTGCTGAAAGGGTGCTGAAACTACTACAGGCTTCAATGGAAGATATTTGAGTTGTTGTTTTCTTGAGAACTTCTGGCATTTGCTGCAAGCTTTGATTTCTCTGCAGATGTCAGGAAATAAAGTGGGCCAGTAGTATCCAGCCCAGAGGACCTTGTGAGCTATAGTCTTCCAGGAATGATGACCTCTGCAAAGACTACTATGGAAATAAAACATAACCTTCTGAGCCTCTTGCGGGTCCAGACACCTTAAAAATACCCCTAGAGGGTCTTTCCAGTACAATGCTTGGTCAATGAGGCAATATCTGACCGCTTTGAGCTTTAAATCTCTATCCTTACTTTTTCCCAATCCATCAGGAGGCTTTAATTCTTGAAGGAAATACAAGATATCCTTGTACCAGGGGCATGTTGCTAGGGATAAGGCATTCTGAGAATTCTTACTGGATGATTCAACTTGCGGATTTTCTGAACAGGCGTTGATGAAACTAATCCCCAAAGTTTTGCAATTGGATTCATCTAGCAGTTTGGCTAAACCCTACCCCTTTATCAACTTGGTGGGCTTAATCTCCAGATCAAACTCTAGGATCTTGGCAATCCACTTACCTCTTCTTCCATCTATGTCAGGCTGTATCAGAATGTCCTTCACAGAGGCCGAAGGAACGTATGCAGTGATCCTTGAGTGCAAGACATAGACTCTGAAAGCTTTGAGAGCTTTCACCAAGGCATAGGCCTGCTTCTCCATGATCTCGTACCAGATTTCTACATCTCTCAATGCCTTGCTGTAGAAGGAAATAGGTTTCTCTTTCCCTTGATCATTTTTCTGCAACAAGACCGCTACTACTGTGTCACAAGAAGCAAAAGAAAAAATCAGGAAATCTTTAGAATAATCAGGACTGATTAGCACAGGTGCCTCAGTCAATGCCCTTTTTATTTGGACAAAAGATTCCTTAGGTTCAATGGTCCATTTGACTTCATTTCCCTTCCTGAGCATGGTTGTGATTCATTTCACCAATTCAGCAAAATTTGAGACGAATCTCCTCAGAAAATTAATCTTCCCCAAAAAGGCATGAACTTCCTTCTTAGATCTGGGAAGTGACAGGGTCTGAATTGCTTCTACCCTGCTAGGGTAAATCCTCACTCCCTCCACTGATACTATGTGGCCTAATAACTTCCCCTCCTTCATAGCAAACAAATATTTCTTGGGGTTTAGGGATAGGCCAAACCTCTGACACTTCAAGAAAAATTTCTTCAGATGACAACAATGCTCTTTATCTGTCCTGGAGAAGACCGTGATGTCATCTAGATAAATTACCACAAACTGGTCCTTCTCTCCGATGAATGGTATGTCCATGGCTCGCTGAAATGTTGCTCCTGCATTCATCAATCCGAAAGGCATTTTAGCATACATGAATTTTCCCCAAGGAGTGGTGAAGGTCGTTTTTTTCCCTGTCCTCAGGCATGACTGATATCTGATTGTAACCAGAGAAGCCATCAATCATGGATATCCTAGATGCACCAGTGACCTTCTGCAATATGTGTTCCATGTTGGGCAGGGGATAATTGTCTTTCTTGGAGATCCTGTTCAGGTTCTTGAAATCGATGCAGAGTCTGATTTCCCCATTTTTCTTTCTCACCAGAACCAAATTGGCCACCCAATCGGAATATCTCAAGGGGGCAATGATCTGGGCCTCTAACAACTTCTTCACTTATTTATCCATGACAGGCAGTAACAAGGGATTTATCTATCTTAGCTTCTACCTAAATGGCTTAGCCTCTTCTTTCAGTGGGATCTTGTGCTCAATGATAGATGTGTCATACGTCTTGAGGTCTTCGTAGGTCCATGCAAACACATCAGCAAACTCTCTCAGCAACTCAATATATTCAGCCCTCTGTTCCTTGGTCAAACTCCTTGACAACTTGAAAAACTTAGGCTCCTCTGGGGTGCCAATGTTGCACTCAGTTGTGTCAACATGATTACCTGAAACTCTACCCTTTACTGCCACATCATTCCCATCGAACAATCTCTCTAATGGGACTAGTCCCCTCGGAATATGATTTCTAGGCAGCTGAATAATGTCATGCTTTGCTATTTTACTCAACAACTTACCCCCATCAAACCCTTCCTCAGAGACAGAATCTTGGTCGATATGCATCTCCAAAAATTCTTCGATAGTCTCCAAGAACTTTTTGATTTTGAGATCATCCTTGAACACCTTCCAATGTTTGACGTTGTTAGGTATGGAGGGCCTGTATTTTACTTCTACATTTAGGCGGCAAGGGTACTTTGAAATTGCTTGCTGATGTAGCCAAGGAATCTACCACCATGTTCTCCTCTCTTGGGATGAATGAAATGTTAAACGCTGAGAAGAAACTGTCAATTAGGTCCCATACCTCATTCCTGTAACTCCTGAGCCAAGGATGCTTGGACTGATAAGCACTTCTGATCTGTTAGACTACCAACTAGGCATCTTTGAACACTGCTATCTTCTGAATTCCCATTTCCCTCACGACTCTTAATCCTAGGATAAGAGATTCATACTCTGCCACATTGTTGGTAGCTTTGAATTCTAATTTGTATGACACATATGTGGTTTCCTAAGCAGGTGACACAAAGACCACCCCAGCTCCAACGCCTTCCCTGGAAGAGGCTCCATCAAAGAACATTTTCCAGACAGGGGTGATGGAGGGAGGAAATTTAGGGGAAATGGTGGGCTTCTTTCTGAGCTTGAGAGGAGACTCGGGGGCATGGGTGAGCTATAGTAAACTGGAGCCTAAATCAGTGTCCAAGGCAAAGATGGGATGATTGGTAGGGTTGGATTCATCACTGACTATGTAGGCCAGTTGGGCTTCCCTGTATAGTCTTCTATGCTCTCCTCCAAACAATGGGATAGTAGCATATGTGAGGTCCATCTATAAGTTTCCCCCCAGTCTTTTTATCTAGTATCTTGATAACAATATACTGAACTTGGGGGGGACATCGGCCACTACAATATCCATGACCACACTTTTCATGGGCAGTTGAAACAAGGTCACAAACAGGTCTTTAATAACTTCAAGACACTAAACTTTCCTGGAGTCAAAAGAATAGAGGTCATGATAGGCTCGGGTGACTTCTAGCCCTAACTCTTCCATGACGGTTTTGGGCATGAGGTTGTGAGAAGCCCCTGAATCCATCAAGCAATTGTGTAGCACTTTATCATGTATGTTTAGGGACGTGTAGAAAGGGGGGGGTGAGTCATCTCTATCTTCTACCATGGGGCCTAGGAAAACTGTTGGCCTCTCATATTGGAGGTTTATGGATTCTACGGGAGGGGATGAGGCTTCAGATTGCAAAATATCAGAGAAGCATTTTTTGAATTCTTTGTGTTTGATTAATTCGGTAAGGGGCACAGGGATTCTGATCTTTTGAATCTCATGCTCAAAACTAAAAGAAGATGTGAGCTTTTGAATTTCTCTTATTTCAGGAACATGATGGTGGAAAATGGGAGAGAGGGGTTGAGACTTCTTACCTCTATGACTTTCTTCTACTTCATTAGCAGGTTTCTCTGTTCCAGTGGACTGCTCAGGAATATCAGGTGCTGTTTTCTTTTTGTTGGACCTCAAGTTATACCTTCCTCGGCCACTTCTAGCCTTGTCTCCCTTGCTCAATTCATTTAGCTGACTATCCATGAGAGACTCCTCGTAAGCTTCTTGAGTGAGATGAGGAAAAGGAGAAGTGTCTCTTAAGAAGTGGATTTTAGGCTCAAGCTCATCTGTTTCCCCTTCTTCCTTTTCGACCACAAAATTGTTCTGAAAAGGGGCCTGAATCCTCTGGTCTTCTCTGTCTCTTCCCCTCTCTCTGTGCATAGTCAGGGGAGAAATATTATTTGGCCTTCTGAAACCCCCTTTGATTTTGGTGCCATGTGGGCCCTTGTACATTTTCTTCCTTTCCACCTTCAGTTTCTCCATCTCTTCAGAAAAAACTTCATCATTTTGGTCAGTTCGTCCACTTGAGTGTGGGGCACTGATGGGCCAGAAGTTGAGGCTTCGGATTTTCCCTTTCTTCTGTCTGCATCGGCTTTGTTCCTCAGTATGTGAGCTGCTAATACATTGGATTCCACTTCTAAGGCCACATATTTCATTTGAGCTAAGGAGGTGGCTCTTATTTCTCTTAATAGAAGACAAAAATCAGGGTCGAATGCACCAGCATAGGAAATTTGGGCAGAGGCTTCTGAGGGTTTTATCTCTGCAAGAATATTATTATACATCTTATTGAATATTTTGGAGAAGTCAGAGACAGACTCTCCTTTTATTTTCTTCAGAGACCCAAACTCTGTCATGTAATACATGAAATCCTTCCTATCTCCCCACTGCATCAAGAAAACACTATCCAAGGCTTCAATTCCAGCAATAGATCCCAGGGGAAATCCTCTAAACCATTTCCTCACCTCGACATCCAGGCTCTGGACGAATACTCTCATCCAGACATCTTCATTTTCAATGTTCAGGTTGTCTGCATAATTGTAGAAAGCAGCCAAGTGCTCTTCTGCAGTTATGTCCCCTTCTCCAGTGAACTTGGGTATGTATTTCAAGTAGTCTCCAGTAGGGAGAGGGTTCATGGGATGGGGAAGGATTAAGGGGGCATATCTGGTAGCGACTATGGCGTCCATTCTATTCATAGGGGGATTAGCACTAGCCATAGGAATATTAGGTAGAGGAGATCCTGGAGGAGATGGAGTGCGAACAAGAGATATCGGAAGAGAATTACCTAAAGGAGAAGGAGACAAAGGGGAAACAGAGAGAGAGGTAATGGACCTGAATGTGAAGATGCTTCTCTCTGTGTAGTAGTAATGATAACAGGAGAGGTGGTGAAACCTTCTAAGGCCCAAGGTCTGTGCTGAGGCACAACTTCCAGGGAGGGGGGAGCGACAAGGATCTCTCTTTCTGATGCCAGACCAGGAGGAGAAAACTCAGCAGGAACACTCCCAAAATTCAGAAAACGGGAAACCTCAGAGAAGGGATGACTAGGAAGCTGAGAATAATAAAATGGAGTCTTTATGGAAAGAGGCGGGGAAATACCTGGTTCAGTGGCAAATCTTTCTCCTAGAGAGGGCTTTCCTTTTCTGATAATCACCTCCATATTTTCTTCAGGCATGGCCAGAGGCAGTTGTGGATGGGACCGCGTGTGTCTACCACTGGAAGCCACAACTAAATCAACAGGTTCGCTGCAGTGGAGTCGTCATAATGGAGTCGCCAAGTGCATAGTAGAAATATTTAAAGGCTCTAATACCTGATGCACCTTTATAATTAGAGGATCAGTGTCATTCAAATCCAGGAAAATTTTCAACTTCGTCCCTGGCAACGGTGCCATAAATGTTAGCATCGGAAGTCACTCCTGGATTGCTTGCAGGAGCAGAGCCCGACACCCATCAGTTTGATGTCACAATGGTTTTTAATAGATGATCAGATGGATAGAGACTCGGGGAAATATCGTTCTAACTCAGGGACTGGGTCTGGCATGTAAGGAACAAAGGAGGTCTTGATCTAACTTCAGCCAGTGGGTTGATTAAAAGATGAATAGGTGGAAGAATTAGTAATAAAGGCGAACAAACAACTTTAGGCAACAGGCTTCCAGCAGTTTGCAGAGGAAAGACTCTGAATGCAAGATCCTCTTGGTTCAGGGTCCTAAGAAACTGAAAGGGGACTTGACTGGATCCTCCAATTCCAAGTCACTCAGCGTTGGGAAAATCACAAGAACTGATTAGAAACAACGTAACTGTTACAGTGATCCAACCTACATCATCCTATAACAGCTACAACTCGACTAGATCCTCCAATTCCGAGATGTTCTAACACAATGTAAACAAAGACGAGAAAGAAACTGACATTCATAAGGAAAGAAGTCTCAAAATTCCATGCATAACCAGAATAACAGTGCTTCGTTAAAGCTTTACAACCGGGAGCTCTGCTCAACCATAGATCGATACAAAAATGGTGAAAACGCCTACATATACTCAAAACAACAACATCAACAAAATCGAGACATTGCATTAAAAACTTTGCGTATGCATGGCTTCTGACAATTTGCAGCTGCAGTCTCTGAATGATCGTGCACCTATGGCAGACGCAATCAAACTTTTGACAGTTCCGTAGGCGAATCGACGTGCTCTTAATTCATCGTCGAACTTTCCCATTATGGCGGAGGCGATGCCTAACCACCTCCAACTACCTCAATAACTGCTTCATTGGGATTGAGGATGGCTCGGCCAACTCGACACCTTTGGGACGTGGAAGACCCTTCACGCTGCCACCTGGATTAGCTGAACATCTTGATGCATAGGCGTGGAGGCCAGCGCGAAGGATGGGGCGCATAACGCCAAAACTATGAGGGTGAGATATGAAGTGATGAGGTGTGAGAGAGGTTACAGGGGAAGGCACATGGTGGAAGGAGATAAGAGGAGGGGGCAGGAGATGAGATATAATGGGCACATTTAGGCTGACGTGGAAGGGAGCGGGACACGTGGCAGGTGGTGAGTGGATGATGAGATGGGAAAGGGACCACACAGACCAGAAGAGGGGGGATGGACAGATGTCAGAGGATGAGGAAGGGGCTAAAGGGAGCGAGCCTCATCGCACGGTCAGGTGGAGAACAGATGGCGAGATGACACGACAATAAAGGGGGCCCCACGTCGATTAAACACAGAAAGACAGAGGATGTCTGGATTGCCTGTGCGTCATTGATCCGGGTGCTCCAATCGCAGCCGTTGAAAAGATGCATCCTCGATTCTGGACCCCCCCCCCCTCTGCTTNCCCCCCTTCCGCCTAAGGGTAGAAAGGCGGGGGGGCTCTGGAATCCTATGTGCATCGTTGATGCGGGTGCGCGAATCCTTGCCATCCAGATTTGATTTCCATTTAAACACAGATGCATTTTCATCCCAAACTTAGGGTAAGTGGGTTTTTAACCCATTCCTTCTCATTTCCCCCCCCTGTTACGATAAATATCGGTAACACGAGGGTGACCCACTTACTAGGAAAAAATGTCAACCACCAAGGTGAACTGAGCCAAAAGGTATAATTTCCAAGCAAATGTTTTCATAATCAAGAAAGGACTCTTTGCATTATGCTCAAATTCTTCAATTATTAAAATGACACTTACCATGAGACCGGATTTGTTACCTTATGAAGCAAGACATGTTTTCTTTTGTGGTCCAAGATGGTGCATTGGACATTGTTGATGTCAATCAGTGGTGATGTGTGGTGAGAGGAGGGGCTCTTCCTGCTCATCTGGATCTTTTCACTCCATGTATTAAACCTACAAGCATCAATACATCATATCCTTAGTTACCCCTAGCCTAGGGGGGTAACAGACTGGAGATTTATATTATTTTATTCTTCTTTATTTTCTTTTCTTTTCTTTTATTTATTTTATTTTCTTTCTTTTCTTTTCTTTTCTTTGTTTCTTTTTTCTAATGTATATTCTCTTATTTTCCAATTCAATTATTTTTCTCCTCTACTTCTAAGCATGATTAATTCTTTCAATGGTCTCATTTTATTCAATGTCATCTGACTAGGGATTTTCTTCTATAAATTCATCTCATGAGAAGTTACCCCCCTATCATTGGCCTTGACTCTAGTCTATGAAAATGATGGTGGACAACACCCTTCATTGTCATGATTTATTTTATAACTTCCTAAGTAAGAATTTTCA
>ML816598.1:56433-73351 GCA_009831015.1 Picea engelmannii
CAAGCTACCCTCGACCATCCCTAAATTTGAGGGTCATGCTAGAGAGGATACCTCCAATCATATCATGTCATTTCACCTTTGGCTCTCATCCAATAACATCATGAATGACTCGATTAGATTGTCTCAACACACTCCTAGATGTTTCCACCAAATGATATATTGATTAATAATCCCATTCCCATATAACATTTGATTCCATTTCCAAGGTTTTCTTAACCTTTTTTCAAATTCCAGTTCACAAAAATGTAAGGATCGATATTCTCACCATTTTCCATCAAACTTCCACCACCAATATCACAGATCATATCCATGAATGGCATAGATGATGTGGCTTATGTAAATATAAGATTAATTATAGATTCCTTATGGAGTTTCTCTTGTTGGTTGTGGAGCCTGATTATCTTCTTGATTTAGAGGTCTTTTACTTTCAACTGTGTTTATACCCCATGAAGTATTTACACCCTAGAAGTATGTACACTCTTCCACACAAGGGAGTGTAGAGGGGGGGTACCCCCTCTGCGGGATCCGGGGGGGCTATCCCCCCGACTGGGGGGTCTGGGGGAAAGTAGGCCCCCAGCGGGGGTTCGGGGGAAAAGCCCTCGAAGCAAAAATTGCCTTGTAAAAGTATATTGTAATTTCATTGTAATTCTGGACCGTTCATTATAAGGTCATAGATCTAACGATAGAGATTATGTTAGGGTTTTTTGCCCTAGAAGGAAACCCTCTTTTATGAGGGAAATGTATTGCGGCTATGTAGGTTGGAAAGTATTGTATTCTGAGAGAGGAGATTGTGAGAGAAAGAAGAATAAGTTACAACGGGTTTTGCTGTAGGTTGTATCCCTTCATTTTGCTGGATAATAATAAAGAAAGGACCTGGAAATTTCTCTGGTGGACGTAGCCCACACTAGGTGAACCACGTAAATCTATGTCTCTCTTGTATTGTGTATCTTCTGTGTTTTGTTTTTGCATTTATTTTATTTTATTGCTCCGTGGTCCTGTTTTTCTAACAGTTCTTGAATTCCTTGCCTCCTCCCATCGCTAAGGATGTGGCCATGAACATTCCCAATACTAAAGAGGAAGTCATCGAAAAATCACAACAATATGACCTTATCTATGCCCAATCAAGGTATTTATATACCATATTTCCCAATGCCCCTCTGTTGGTTTTCCTTCCTCTGATCTACCTTTAACATAATTGACCCAAGTTCAGGTTTAATGGGTTCCCAACAAAACCCCCAAAACTGATGCAGAAGCATCGTCCCATCTCAGCACGCACAAGCTAGATTTCATGCATGGTGCGCTTTCAAGGAAGGAGAGACGTCATCCTCTCATTTTTCCCTCGAGAATTCATGATGAGATCCAGGCATTTATTGAAGACAAGCTGGAAGGAGAAAAATCATGCTTTCTCACAAGCTGGATATAAGGTCACCATTAATAGGTTGACGACAAAATGGATCTATACCCGATTTGGGGCAGATAACCATCATTGTAATTTTCCCTTTCGAGAGGCATTAGGGATGGTGATTTGACCCCATTATTTATCTTGTGAGGGAATCTCATTGGGCCCCTCTTGTATAAATTGATGTATTGTTGCTAAGTAGAGGTTAGAAAAGTTGGGTTGTAAGAAGAGATACAGAGAGACGAGACTCAGTTGTAGCTCGGACTCCACCATTGTAAATTGACATTCCACCATTAATATAAAATGAAAGTTTTTCTTGTTTTACATTTTAGTTCAATGGATGTTGTGTTATGAATGTCATTTGCATGCTTGTGAATTGTAGATGGATGTTAGAAATCGTTTGCAGGGATAGAGATATAGTTTTCTATCCGCGAGTGTCTTAAGTTAAGTCTAGTTCTCTAGGCTAAGTGTAAGGAGTGTGTGACAGAGAGAGGAAACTCTATGAGCTGACACAAGGGATGTGTGTCTGAACTCAGTGGAGTTAGAAGAGAAGCTACCAGGAGGGAACACCAAATTAATTTACAGACTCGGGAAGAAATTTCAAGGCAGTTAAGTCCCTTGAAAATAAAGACTGTGTGGAGAGAAGCACAGTCCAGAGTTACTGAACACTCTAGAATACTTTGTCAGGAGGGTATCGAGATTGCATGAGAATACCCAGTAACTACACGAGTGAAGGTTTTGAAGAGTCCCATAATTGTTGAACATTATGGTGAAGGAAGGCTTTGCAAGAAGTGCAACGAGAAAGGAAATTAGATGCCTTAAACATTTCCATAAGGCCGAGGGAGAAGTCATCGAAGAACTGAGCCAAGTGCAAGGCATGCACCTAAGGTGTTGATATTTCACCTTATAAGCTCAGGAGGAAGGGAGAGAAGTTTCTAGGAGGGCATGGGAAGCTCGCAGAGGAACTTGGAACCTTGGAGGTTTTCAAGTTGAGCAAAGTCATAGAAGGAAGTCTGTGTAGAACCCTACAAGGGGTGCAAAAGGAGTGTCGAGAATAGCTCAAGTCTCAAAAGCTGAAATTGTGCTAAGTGTGCTAACTTCTTGACTTTTCAAAGGTGGAAGAAGATCAAGAAGTTTGGGAGAAGGAACCTTGAAAGGTTTGCGGAAGAGAACAAGGATCGTTGTGAAGACATGAGGAGTGATTTCAAATCTAGACAGTTGGATCTGGAAGGACACATGGAAAAAGATCAGCACATAGTTGATTCATGAATGGAAGAAGAAGAGTCGAGAGGAGACAGGACTCATGAAGTCTGAACTCATCATTCGATCACACCCGTTGATCGTGAGAATAGCATGGACCATATATCTGGTCTCGAAGCATTCACCGATTCAAAAATCAGGAAGGAGGAGTAAGTCACTCTCAAAAGTCTTGAAGTGTAGGGTCATGAAAGGATTTTCCCCACGGTCAGAGTCTGAGGTCACATCAATGGAAGAGCCTAGCCCCAAAAGCTAAGGTCATCGATGCAAGAGTTGAAAGCACTAAGGAGAGGATCCGCAGGTGCCACATTGTGGGTATTGAGGAAGTAGAAAGGGAATGTGTCAAGTCAAATTAGTTCCATCGGGAGCTCGACGAGTCATCCAACTCTATGACTTGAATGATTCTAGACCGAGAGGTCATGCCAGCCCCGAAGGAGAGAAAGGATAGGGGGGAGGTTGGCATCAGAGTGGTATCAGAGCTTGATATCATCTGCAGAGTGTGGATGAAGGGAGACCGAGTGTGATTCTCTGTTGGAGTTGTTCCAAGGTGTGCAGCAGATGGTAAGCAACCAGGTGGGTTGTAAGCAAATAATATGGACATTGAAGGTCACGAGAAGGGCCGAGGAGAAGTCCAGTTGCAGAAGAGCAAGGTGGAGATGGAAAAGGAGCTCAGTGAAGTCTGAGCACAGATGGAGAAGCTTGCATTTAATATGCAGTAGGAATCAATGGTACATTGGAGGTATGAATGGACTTTGAAGAGGACCACTAGATGGTCTGTTCATAAATTGTTGGCCAGGAGGCAACAATAGATGTTAAAGAGGTGGTTGAGGCATGTTGAAACCCTCAGTCATAAGGGAAAGAGATATGGAAAGGATATTATAGGTTGTCAAGTGGGAAATGAGAGCGGATCAGTGGATATCATAAAATGCCAGCTGGGTAGAAGAGACATCCTGCATTTCTAGTTGGTCAAGGGAGAAGAGATGAGCTCAGTTGAGAGTTCATTAATAGATGAAGAGGAGGCAGGAGAGAGACCTCACTCGAATGGATATTCATTCAAAACTATGAGTCGTGTGAATGAAGATGATGAGAAGTTACAAATTTCTGTCACCAAGAAGAAGGATTAGAGGATTTTTCTGATCATTGGAGGAGTTGAGATATTCCTACCAAGTGGCCGAGGAGAGGCTAGCACAGATGTTGTAGATGTGACAGGAAAACAACTAGTGGATACTTTCATGGAAGAAAAGGAACATATATTGATGTCTATCCCAACGGGAGAATGCCCAGTTGAGTTATTCACTCAGTGGGAATTGGAGTTAAACGCTCTGGAGGATTGGTTGGGAAATCCATAACCAAAAGGTGGCTGCCATGAGATATCCATGTCGGGGAAGATACACCAACACGAGTTGTAGTTGGTGGGAGATGGAATTGAACCAATCAAAGAACCAAGAGAGGTAAGAGTTGAGAATAAGCCCAGTGATGAAAGATCTGCAGGAGGGATGAAGACTACAACAGAGTGGAAAGCTAAGACCACAAAGGAAGAATATGTCTTGGGAAGTCAGTGTGATTTTCCCATTTACAAGGAGGGAGTGTAGCGAGCTAGTCTGCAACAGAAGAACCAGCCAAGGGAGCAGCTGGACAAGGTGATCGAGGAGATAAGGAAGGTGATGTTGGAATCAATAGAAGAATCAGTCAGCATGAGGAAGCTAGAATATAGAATACCTACACGAGTAATAGGGAATATGTAGGAGCATAAGTAGTGGAGTAGAAGAGCTAAGAGACAACTCCAAGAGAAAGTTTGGGATCCAGGTAGATTTCAGCCACATTGGAAAGCTCATGAGCAGGAGCTCATAAATTTTTTCGCTGTGGATTATGATGCAGGAGAATCACTCCATATCAGCATGTGCCATCTAGATTTCATGCATGGTGTGAATTCAAGGAAGGAGAGGCATCGTCCTCTCCCTTTTTCCTCGAGAATCCATGACGAGATCCAGGAATTTATTGAAGAAAATCTAGAAGGAGAAAAATCGTGCTCTGGCACAAACTGGAGATAAGGTCTCCATTAATAGGTTGACGGAAAAATGGATCTGCACCCGATTTGGGGAAGATATCCATCATTGTAATTTGACCTTTCGAGAGGCATTAGGGATGGTGATTTGATACCGTTAGTTATCTTGCGAGGGAAGCTCATTGAGCCCCTCTTGTATAAATTGATGTATTGTTGCTAAGTAGAGGTTAGACAAGTCGGGTTGTAAGGAGAGATACAGAAAGCTGAGACTCAGTTGTAGCTCAAACTCCACCATTGTAAATTGGCATTCCACCATTTTTCCCTATTTTACATTTCTGTTCAATGGATGTTGTGTTATGAATTTCATTTGCATGCTTGTAAATTGTAGATGAATGTTAGAAATCGTTTGCAGGGATAGAGATATAGTTTTCTATCTGCGAGTGTGTTAAGTTAAGTCTAGTTCTATAGGCTAAGTGCAAGGAGTGTATGATAGAGAGAGGAAAATCTGTGAGTTGACACAAGGGATGCATGTCTGAACTCGATGGAGTCAGAAGAGAAGCTTCCAGGAGGGAACACAAGATTAATTTATAGACTTGGGAAGAAATTTTAAGGAGGTTAATTCCCTTGAAAATAAAGACTATGTGGAGAGAAGCACAGTCCAGAGATTGTTCTTCTCTCCACATAGTCTTTATTTTCAAGGGAATTAACCTCTTTATTTTCCAGAGATTGTGTGAGCATACCCAGGAACTACATGGGTGAAGGTGTTGAAGAGTCCTAGAATTGTTGAACATTCTGGTGAAGGAAGGCTTTGCAATAAGTGCAACAACAAAGGAAAGGATATGCCTTAAACCTTTCCATAAGGCCGAGGGAGAATTCGTTGAAGAACTGATCCAAGCACAAGGATTGTGCCTAAGGTGTTGAGAGTTCACCTTATAAGCTCAGGAGGAAGGGCGAGAAGTTTCAAGGAGGGCATGGGAAGATTGCAGAGGAACTTGGAACCTTGGAGGTTTTCAAGCCAAGTAAATTCATAGAAGGAAGTATGTGCAAAACCCAGCAAGGAGTGCAAGAGGAGCATCGAAAACATTTCAAGTCTCGAAAGGTGAAATTGCACTAAGTGTGAAAAGGGGCCGAGGACTTGCTGAAGTCCTGAAGACGGAGAAGTCACCTATGTCGAGGAAGAGACAGGTGGGAGAAGATCAAGAAGTTCTGGAGAAGCAACTTCGGAAGGTTTTCAGAAGAAAACAAGAATCTTCACGATGTCATGAACAAAGATTTCAAATCCAGACCGTTGGATCTAGAAGGATGCATGGCAAACGATCAGCGCATCATTGATTCGTGATTGGAAGAAGCAGAGTCAAGAGGAGACAGGACTTGTGAATTCTGAACTTGCGATTCGATCACAGCCATTGATCATGAGAAGAGCGTGGACTGTAGATATGGTCCCAAAGAATTCTTTGATTTTGAAATCAGGAAGGAGGAGTAAGTCACTCGCGAAAGTCTTGAAGCGTGGGGTCGTGAAAGGATTTGGCCCATGGTCAGAGTCCTAGATCACATCAATGGAATATCCTAGCACCAAAAGCTAAGTTCATTGACACAAGAGCTGAAAGTACTAAGGAGAGGATCTACAGGTTCCACATCATGGGTACCGAGGAAGTAGAAATGGCTTGTGTCAAGTCAAATCGATTCCATCGAGAGCCTGACGATTCATCCGACTCAATGACTTGAACGATCCTAGACCGGGAGGTCATGCCAGCCCTGAAGGAGATAAAGGAGAGGGGGAGGTTGGCGTAAAAAAATATCGGCCCTCCTGGTAAACCAGAAGGCAATGCAACACACAGAGTGAACTGCACAGTGTCACCCAAGTTATTCTTAATGGGTGACTGAAATACTCTAGTGTTTGCATTCCAGGACTGAGTGGAGATCTGTGAATTGTGTGCTAAGAGTTCTATTTAATTATTAAGCAATATACTTGTATTCTCTTGCATGTAATGTAATCGGATTTATTCATTCATACATCATTCTAACATCTACTCATAAACAATAAAGGAGACACAAGCATTCAATCACATAACACAGGTTTTACCCTGGTTCACCCCCTCCTAGGATACGTCCACAAAGATCTGGCTATCAAGATATTCTATTATGGTAGTTCCAAAACTACAACGTCACATGATTTACAACTCATCCTTAGTCGGTTCGAGATCCATTGTGAGGTGGACTAGATCAGACCAGGATCCTCAGCCTATTATCTAACCCTCAAGATATACCCTTTTGACTCTCTTCATCTCAACAACTTACAAAATTGGATTAGATTATAGAGTATTACAACTAGTTATCAAAGCACAACTCCTTCCTTCTATCGTCTCTTCATATTACAACTACCTCCTTTTTTAGACCTCCTAGGTATCTATCTATCTATCTATCTATATATATATATATATATATATATATATATATATATATATATATACATACATATAAGTTTCTAGCTCATCATCCATTACAATGTATTAAAAAAAACCTAACCCTAACATCATTAGGTCTTCCATGCATGCANCTTCATATTACAACTACCTCCTTTTTTAGACCTCCTAGGTATCTATCTATCTATCTATCTATATATATATATATATATATATATATACATACATATAAGTTTCTAGCTCATCATCCATTACAATGTATTAAAAAAAACCTAACCCTAACATCATTAGGTCTTCCATGCATGCATGTGTGTTGCTTTTCCTTCCAGTTGTCGCTTTTCTTGTGCATGCCTTCCTTCCCAAAATACCCTTTCTTTTCAATTTGTTCTGCTTCCAATAGGCCCCCAACATTGACATGTGGCTCATCTTGAGCCACCTAACCCCTATGTGCTTCGTCGATCTCCCTTGTGATTGCTTGGAACTTCTCCATGAGATTTGTTGCTTGTGTTTGGGCCTGTGTGGTCTTCTCCTTGAGTGTGTCCAATATCTACATTGCAATCTTATCATTGACCATCCTTACACATTCTGCCTAAGTTTGTGCCATATGTGTTTTGGCTTCCTCTGCCTATGCAATGACCTTTGTTTCTCGCTCCTGGAGGGGTTCCATTTGAGCCTGGAACTCATTTTTCTATGTCTGCGTAGTTATGAGTTCTGCCTGTAGTTTCTTCATGTCCTTCACCCCTTTGATGCACTCTATGATCGAAATTGTCTTCTGCCTCTATTTGAGGTTCTGGATAGTTGCGCTTATCCTTTCTTCTTTCTGATCCCACTGCTGGACATGTTGATCTTCTTCCAGCTTCGTCCAAAGTTGTGTTTCTTTATTGAACAAGTTGGCCACTGCATCGACTTGTCATTCTATCTTGTCCATCAGTGCAATTGCATCTTTCTTCCTTTTCTCCTTCACTACTGGTGAAGTGGTAGGTGTAAGATTCTCCTGGAGATTCTCGATCTTCTGTTGGTATTGATCAATTTTCTACACAATCTGGTCAATCTTCTTTGTCACCGTGAGTTTAGTCATCTACGCAGTCTTTGGGATCTTCTCGTAGGCTGCAACCACTTTCTGTTCCAATCCCTTCATGTGTTCCTTCTCCTCTTTGGTCTCGAGCATGGCCTACTCAAGTACCAATTCCAACCCATCCTAATCATCCTTTGCTTGCTACAATTCTGTTGTCTCCATGCGTGCACGAGACTGTACCTCCTATGTAACGTTGACTTGCAATTTATACAAGGCCTTGGTTGGTATCTGCATCAGTACCAACTACAGTTGAGCCAAGTATTTTAGGGGTGTCTACCCCATGATTTTATCCATGCAAAATATGTTGGGTGTGACGTGAAACATTGAACTTGGCTATGCTATCGTCTAGATTGTATCTCTCTCGCTTTCTCTAGGTTCTCCTCCTATCTGTGATGTTGACGAGCTCACTTCTATGTTGTTGGCGACTTCCTGTGCTTCCCTGAGCTTCCTAAGGAGTTTTCATATTTGTGCCATCTCTTCTTCATTTATGTCCCTTTGGCACACAACATTCTCAAAATCCTCGAATGTGCGATCGTGGACCATTTGGGCCACCATGTATGCATCATCTTCAGTGATCATGTATTATGGGGGCATTCTATGTGCATTCGTCTTCTTGCACACACCCCCTGTCTGGTTGGTTGGCCTCTTATTCTGGCCTATCTCTTATGGCGTAGCACTTGATGTAGTTCCCTATGTTGCCTCAGCCTATTTCTGTTGTACCTGGGGTTCATGTGTGTTGTTATTCTTCCCCGTCTGGACTCTTGTCTTGGATGTCCCTCCTTTCTTCTGTTGTGCCTTGTTTTGACCTGTCCTTGGCTTCTTGGGACCTGATACTTCCTTGGGCTATGTCTGTTCCTACCCTACCTCCTCAGCATGTGTATGTCCCCATATTACCTCCTCCTCCTCTATCTTTGCAAGTATTTCTCGATTGAGGAGTGGAATCCTCCATTGATCTTCCCAATCCTTAATGGCCATCTGTATATCCCCCTCCCTGATGCAATAATGCAGTTATAGCCATATCCACATCTCATGTCTAGTGGCTTTGAAATTGGCAATGCCCTGATACCATGCAACATCTTCTATTGTTACCCTCCAAGTGTTTGCAATGGTGTCCTGTAGGTCGTGGAGGTATCCTTTGAATATAAATTTATTTTATTTTAAGTTCTTGGTGTCCAAAGTGACTCAAAGCGATAAGTATCGCGCTCCATGGTAGGGTTTGGGTCTAGTGGTGAAAATTGAGTACTTTGGCTCCTTCCATCCCATAATGGCTATCAGGATGAGTAGTCATGAATAATGAAATTATGTCCCAAAATACTGCGCATCCTTGTATTCGTCTAGGAACATATTCAACAAGGGGCCCAGCTGAGTGTGGTTCCCTCCACACACTGTGTTGTAGCTGTGACAACCCCGTCTGGGACTTCCTCCTTGCATCATTTCCTGAGAAATTTGCATTCCATAATTTTTTTGGCCATCCTTGTCATGATGTCACTAATATGCTTGATAATGATTCGGTGCAACCCCCTTTCGGTGTCGTATTTCTTCTTCATCTCCTCATCTAGTGTTTTCTCCTTTGTTTTATCCTCGATGAACTATGCAAGATCCATGCCCCATGATGGCATCCCTGTGATGTGTGTGATGAGATCTATGTCTATTGAGATGAGATGTTCCAGCCACAAATCTCTACCATGTGTGACCGCCATTTGTTTTTTGATGCAGTTGTTTGCATACTGGCCTTTCCCAAAATGTGCTAGGTCCAATAGACCTACAATCCCTACCTTTTCAATTCCTACTACCCACTAGAATGGTTGATGGATTGGTTCCCCAAAGGGTCCTATACCCAGAGTATGTAGGTAGACCTGCTTAGCGAACTTTGGGAACTTGTCTGTGTCTGTTACATGATGGTCTAAGTACCTCAATTTCTATACATAACCTAACAAATTTGTTGGTACATGTACCCCTTCTGGTATGCGCAGCAAGACGATTGTTACGGTGGGTTTTTTGCACGGTGACCTAGGTACCATCTCCTTGCCCTTTCGTTGTGGTGGCTAACTTGAGGTTCCAACCTCCATTGTCCATTCCTATGCATGCTCCTCTGGTCGACTAATGACATCCTCCACTGCTTCTTCTTGTGGTTGTTCTTACATGGTTGTCTGTGACTCTTCCGGCGAGACCATTTCTTCCTGGTTCAGAACCTTCCCATTGACTCTCAGGGCATCCATAGGTTTTTTGGGTTGCACTTTGATGGCTACATCCTCATTCTGTCGGCCCTGCCCTCTTCTGGCATATCGATTTCCATGCCCGCAAGTGATGTTTGTTGAGTTTCTTCCTCAATGGGTGTTGGGCTTCCTAGTGTTGTATCCAGTAATGGGATTTTGTCCACATTGACAACTTCTAGCGGCTAAGATGGTTTTTTTTTCTTTCCTGGAGTTGCGATTGTGCTCTGGTACTACCTCGGGGTCGTCTGGCAGTCTGGCTTTGTTCTCTCTATTTGGGTGGTGCCATGGTGGTAACGTTGTTTTTGTTCGAGGTCAGTAGCATATGTAACCCCTGAAATCTTCACTCTCTTCTACGTATGCTCTCTCTCTCTATGCCTTTTCCAATTCCACAATGACCTTTCTGCTCCCATGTCCTTGCTTTGTATCGATGTCGTGTGAAGCTTGTCGAAGAAATTTCCATGATGCCTTAATTGAACTGTTGGTTCCTTCATACTTTCCATTGATTTCCCCTACCGTCTCCAGTTGGTGTGATTAATGCAGTGTCTTGTTAGTCATTTTCGGCATTCAATTCTGATATCCTCTGTCGGTTGGCACTTCTTTTGTCATATCCACCTTTCCCACTTGTTTTTGTTTTATGGTGACCTGTCTCTATCGGGCTTGTATTTCCGAGCATGCATTCGCCTTCTCCTTTCGGTGCATGCTCCTTCTCATTTCGGTGTGCTATGCCTTTGTTGTTCCTTTTTGATATCTTGTACTATATCTTTTTTTTTTCTTTTTTTCCCAATTGCGCGGTGATTTTTAAGTTGCAGGTGGTCGACTATTCTTCTACAGCTTCAATCAACTCCCATTGATCATCCCTATGAGTTTTGTGCCTCCTAAGTCTTTCAATTGTACAACTCCTCCATCTTTGACAGTTTTTACTTCATATGGTCCTAACTAGTGCATTCTAAGTTTTCTTAGATGTTGAATGGATTTACTATTATACATCAACACTAAGTATCTTGTCTTGAAAGTTTTCCTCTTGATATGTCTGTCATGCCAAGATTTTTCCCTTTCTTTCTAAACTTCTTGATGGAATCCTGCTAGGATCCTATCTTCCTCCTTGATCATCAATTGATTTATCCTATCATGTACTTTGCCTTGTTCTGTCATGTTCATAATTTCTTCTACGCGCAGACTGGGTACCAAACATTCTAATGGCACCACTGCTTCTTGTTTGTATACCAATTTGATGGCATGTACCCTGTCAAATTCTTGCATGTGGTCCTATATGCCCACAATACTCCTAGTATTTTTAGATCCAAATCATCCCTGTTGACATTACAGATCTTTGTTAGTGCATTTTCAAGGATTTTGTTAAAGGCTTCTACTGTTCCATTTGCATGTGGATGATATGGTGTACTCTTTTGATGATGGAATTCAAATTCCTCATTCATCACTTTAATTGTGTTGTTAATAAAGTGAGTGCCTTGGTCATTCATCAAAATCCTCAAGCAACCAAATCTAGTGATCACTATCTCAAATAGAAAGTGTGGTGTTGTTTATGCGCTGCAATATTTGACTAGTGTTGCTTCCGTCTATCTTTTCAGGTATTCTCTCATAGTGATAAAGTACCTTGCTCCTATCCCCTTTGTTGGTGGTTTAATTGGTCCCACAAAATATATTTCCCATTTTTCGAATACCTATAACGTTACCTGTGGTCGTAGGGGCATCTCGTCCCTTCTATTTGGTTTACCAACTCTCTGACATACATCGCACCTCTGGCAATACTCTTTCGAGTCTCTGTGAATGATCGACCACCATATTCCTGCAAGAAATACCTTCTACGTAGTATCTTTGCCTGTGTAGTGTCCTCCTACTATTCCCTCGTGGGATTCTACTAAAATCCTTGGTATTTCATGTTCTAGCACATATCTTCGCAAGATTCTATCTACACCCATTTTGTATAAGTGTCCTGCAATAAGCTGATAATCTGTAGCTCGGACTACCAGGTTTTTCCTCTGTGCAGTGTTATATTCATGTGGCGCAATCCCTGTACTCGATTACTAGATGATGTCTGTGAAGTATTCATCAGTGATCTGAACTGAAAATGAATGTGCATCCAAAAAAATTTCCTCTAACTTTGTAGGTTCCTCTCCGTTCATGACCCTAGATAGGTCGTTAGGTCCTGCGTTCAACTTCCCTGGCTTAATTATTACTTCAAAATCAAATTATTGAAACAGTGGTAACCATTGACAGATTCTCCCCCCCAACATTGGCTTGTTGACTAGGTACTTAAGGGTTGAATGATCTGTGAACATCTTAAAATGTTTTCCCAGTAATTAATGTCTGAACTTTTGAAGCGCGTAAACCATGGCTAGGCCTTCCCTCTCTGTAGTGTTATAGTTATTCTCCGATTCTGACAGTTTTCTGCTAGAAAATGCTATAGGATGATCCAAATCTCATTCTCTTGGCTGCACCAGAATAGCTCCAAGTTCTATGGCCGATGCATCTACATGTACGTGGAATGTCTTTTCCCAGTCCGGGAATACTAGTATTGGCGTTGTTACCATATTTACTTTTAGAATATCTAGACTATGCTGACAATCCTCATTCCACTGGAACTTTGTGTCTTTCCTTAACAATTTCTCCATTGGCACAGTGATATGCATGTACCCTTTGATAAATTTTATGTAGTATCATGTGTGTCCCAATGTTTCTCTTAGTTGACGAACTGTTTTTGGTGGTGGCAGGTTAACGATTACTGTGATTTTTGCAGGATCTACTAGAAAACCTTGCTTGCATACTATATGGCCCAATAGTATCCCAAATGGTGTTCTGAAGATGCACTTCTTGATGTTTAATGATATCTGGCATTGCCTACATCTTTCTAACATCAACTGAAAGACCTATACATGATATGTAAACAGACTATATATTGTCCAATCGTCCAAGTATACCTCTAAACATTGGTGGATAAATTCTTTAAACGCATCTACGACTACTCTGGAGAATATTTCTGGTGCACTCCTTAGTCCAAACAATGTGATTGTGTATTGGTAGGATCCCCATTCTGTAGAAAAAGTGGTCTTGTATCTGTCTTTCGGTGCTATCTTGATCCGATGGTATCCCAAAAATTCATTGTTGAATGAATAAACTTCCTGTCCACCTACATTATCCAACAACTCATCTATGAAGGGTGTAGGGAATGTGTCATGTAGGCATGCATCATTCAACTTCCTCAAGTCAAAACAGATTTGTATCCCGCCTTGTTTTTTCTCCTACACTACCATCGGGCTTATCCATTATGATTCTTCCATAGGTTCTATGATTTTGACTTTGAGAATCCTATCGATCTCATCTTTGACTTTTTGATTATATATCAGATTTAGTGGTATCTTCATTTCTTCGTCGTTGTATGACCGGTCTTACCTCGGCTCTGAGTGGTATCTTCATTTCCCCTAGCTCTCCTGCTATGCACTTCATTTCTGTAAATGTTGTGGGTAACATGTCATTGTACTCACACAACAACTCTATTATTCTTTCCATTGTTTGCTCAGCCCAGTAGTCCCCAATGCTGGCCATTTTGGGATTCTCAACTGTCCCAATGTTGACATTATTCACCTTGATCGGCACAACAATTACTTTTGATTCTAGAGGTGTGCCTTATACTTCTCTTTCTCCTTTAGCTTCCTCAATCTGAATATCGCACAAATCATCTTCCTCTTTTACTTCTTCCTGTACATGGTAGCATGACAATAGTTCTTTCACTATATGTTTGTTCCATTATTGTTCCTTTGTTATGAGTTCAACTTCTGGTTTCTTAATGAATATTACCCCTCTTATTTTCTTAAGTGTTGCATCTATGTTGGGGTTTTCATGTTCAAATGAGAAAGTAACTCTAAAGTTTTGTTGTAGTACTGTCCAAATCGTAGTTCCTCTGTGTAGTTCCTGGTCTGTATACCAATTTTTTGGGATGCCCTCTAAGGTATGTATGAAATGATGAGGCCATTCCTCTGGGGGTCTCATTTTCCACAGTGCTCTGCACTTCTCTAAGTGTTCCACCGGTGCCCCCTGTCCATCATACTTCTGATTTTGGTTGTTTCTTTGTTCTGTGCCAAACCTTATGCACAGTAACAACTTACATTGGTGCCAATCCTTGATTGTTTCCTTGTGTGTTCCCCACCATCTTGCAGGTGTGGCCTTGAGTGTTATATCGAGTGTTGAGAGTCTCTAGTTTTCTAACACTTCATCTTTTTACTATGTCAAGAATATTTCTAGATCGTTTACCCCATGGCAACTGGGTGGTTCCCTTATCTCCATACCTACCCATCTTATTGTATGGTCTATTCTTGTACATCTTCTTGTGGAGACTTCGTGTAGCCTTTGTTTCCAGTTCTCTAAACCTGTATCTGAGTTTGACGCACATGAAATAATACTTCGCCAACTGAGAATCCCATCTGTAGTTGGGTTTACGTAATCTTCATCCATGCAATTGTTCTATACAACTGGATAATTTCCTCCAAATCCAAGCAAGTAGGCTCTACAAACTTCTCTCCCTCCGATGGGTCTAATGGTGCAATGACCTTGTATTCTCCTAACTCAAATGTCATTTTTCATGTCTTTAAATTGATTATGGCCTGGTTATCAAACACCCAATCCAGTCCCAATAATGTTGGATATGGTGTTGTGACGTCCACTATCTCTATTACTTCAAAGTCTGCTTTCGTGTGCACTCCATCCAAGTCTATTATCACTCCTTTTAGCCTCCCTATTGGTAGAACTTTGTGTTGGTTTTCTAGTTTCAGCTGAATGGGTGAATATCCTAGTGTGGGCTCGCCCATACATTTCCATGTCTTCTTGGGTGATACATTGACTTCAGATCCTAGACCCAGTATGATATTTTACATGTTGAAATCTCTGGTGTTGGCGTTCAGCCTGAACTCCCTACTTGTTCTTCTCCTTGTATGTAAGTGATGGACTATTTTTTGTTCTAGTTTTCCTTTTGTCTCTATGCTACATTTTTCTAACATATTTTTCAATATTTTGACAAAGGATGGATCATTCAATTTTTTTTCCACATGTTTACAAAAAGTCTTTGATTGTACTTACTTGTCCCAGGGGTTGCATTTCTTTGGTGTGATCCAATGATGGAGGAATTTCATACTCTAGTACTTCCTTGGTATGTTTCATGGCTAGTACTTATGATGCGTTGTATGGCTTCATAAGTTCTTGTATAGCTTGCTTAAATGCTTCCTTCTCATCTTTCGCGTCGAACTATTTCCTTGGTTCGACATTCTTCTTTATCCATTAGTGTTGTACTGGCTCTTGTCAAACTGCATCGTTTCCTATTTTAGCTACTCCGCATGTAACTATGTTGATGTTTCTTCCATCATCCCGCACTTCCAATTAAATCCATTGAGAATTTTGGTTGTTCTGGTTCCTCTTTTCCTGGATATTCCCTAGTAACGTAGGACATTCTTCCATGTCATGATCCGATGCGCGACAATACATACAAGTCGCTGGTGGAAGTGGGCATTCTCTTGCATAATGTCCTAGTTTTTTGCATTTGTGGCATACCATTGGTCATCTACCTATTCCAAATCCTCCTATTTATCATCCTCCACCTCTGTAGACCGCTCGATCTCCTCATGGCACGTCACTAGTAAATTTGGGTCAAATTTTGATGGTGCGTTTGACACAATTGCCACTTTATATTATCGAGAGAATGACAAATAGCGGACCCCCTCAAACGTTGTTTCACATGACGTCTCTTTTTCGACGACATAGGTTTTGTATTTATTGTGACGTCTTGGAGGTGGCAAGACCAATGTCTTGAATGTGGCAAGACTGACATCTTGAACGTGGCAAGAGAGACATCTTGAATGTGGCAAGAAAGACATCTTGAATGTGGAAAGAGTGACGTCTTGAATGTGGCAAGAGCGATGCCTTGAACGTGGCAAGAGAGACGTCTTGAACATGGTAAGAGAGACATCTTGAACGTGGCAAGAAGGACATCTTGCACGTGGCAAGAGAGACGTCTTGGAGGTGGCAAGAGCGACGTCTTGGAGGTGGCAAGAGAGACTTCTTGGATGTGGCAAGAGCGATGTTAAGAGGTATCATCTCTGACGTGGTTTCTATGGGAGAGACACTCCAAGATGTCGCAATAGCGACTGTATTGTAGGTATTTAAAAAAAAATACAATATCAATACTGAGAGGGATAAGTACATTAACCTTTGCTAAGATACTAGACATATCAATATTTAAATCTATATCATTGGTCCTAGGCAAGGTTGGTTGAGGAGGAGGACTAACTTCCAATGGTAAAGGGGGTCTTGTCTAGTGAGGTTTAGGATCACTAGGATATGTCTCAGGTGTGTTATCACATGAACTCACAATTGTTGAGCTAAAGTCCAAAAGCTCAAGTGCAATCATGCGTAATAAGACTACAAAAATATACTAGAGAGTAAGTCCCTATTTTTAGAAATGATCAAAATAATAGTGTACTTTCTTGGCTACGTCGAAACAAGTGCCATCCAATACATGATCCTATATACCAATGA
>ML816599.1:38221-66946 GCA_009831015.1 Picea engelmannii
ATTATTTTAATGATAAAGTAAAGTGACAAAATCAAGAAGTATTATTTTAATAAAATAATGGAGAACTTTCTATTTATAGAAGGTGGTTAACCCTAAAATAAGGAAGTGACCTAGATATGGGTTAAGTGACCTAGAAGATGAAGAGTATAAATAAGAGGATAGGGTCTCTTGTGAAAATACAATGGTTGAAGATCTCTTGAGCATGATTGAAGATATATTCTGAGAGAGAGATGGTCTGGACGATCTCATGAGTGCATTAAAGTCTTGACAAATCTGAGGTCATGACAACATAAGTCTCAGAAGTTCAGAAACCCTAGTTTTTGAGGTATACGTGGGTTTTTTTGATCCAGAGCACGTACATACATGGGATGAATGAGGATAGGGCACGTACATTTGATAAAGTCTTGAAGATCTATGTTTGAGCTGATGACAAGCTCTTAGATGATGAAGCAGGTTCCAGATATGCATTCTATGGGCTCAGATCTACCATAGAAACTCTGGTATGGTTGCATTATTTTTCTTGATGGAAGTTATTTTTTGTTGTGAGGTGAATGCTTGAGGTATTATTGGTATGGATTTTGTGATGTGGTATGTGTTTTTTGATGGAGTGATCAACACTCTTGTGACTCAGTACTGATATGATGGCTACATTATACTTGTTGTTTATACATGATTGAATAACATTCATAATGTATGGTTGAGATGTATGAGAAAGCTATTGAAGAGCTTGGATGTGTTGTGATTGGATGGTGGTTAGTTTGGACAGTGAGAGACAGAAGAGAATGATGAATTGGTTGCAAAGGATATGAGTTAATCTTGAAGGATAAACCATAATAACTCAGAAGGTATATGTAGGTTGTTGTATATCCTGGCCACGTACATACATGGGCTGTAGTGAGCTAGGGTGTGTACACATGTGGGCTGCACTACTGACAGGTTGCATACCTGTTGCAGATTGATATATTTTGAGGATTTTTGCCTCATCTCAGTTGGTGTTGAGTGTGTAAGATGAGTCTTGCATTATAGAGCTGGTGCTCTTGTAGAGTTGTACTCTATTCAGTTTTTGTTGAAAAACCCCAAGGATTGTAGTCTGTAATAAAAAGAAAATTGTACATACATCTTATGTTATTTGTGTTCCTTGTGGTGATGATTTGTTGATGATATATTGATGATATGTGTTGTTGATATGTGTTCACATCTAACTGGTTATAAATGACAACAATGAGTAATGAGTAAAATGTTGAATGCTAACTAATGAGTTTTGTGTAAGAGGGAAGTTTTTTGAAAAAGAGCCCCACACTCATTCACCCCCCCCTTTAAGTGTGGTAGGTGTGTCCAACAACATCCACCGATCAAATAGTGGACACAAAAGTCAAGGGCACTCACCAACAACAAATCTAACTTTTTTGGGTTGTCAAGACAGGGCAACTTCTACACCAAGGAAAGTGGCTCACCCGGGGCCAAATCCAATAGAAGTTTCCTCACCTGATGGGAAACCTCAATGCAATGGATACCATTGCTTCCTAAGTGGGGAGGATTGATCCAGGTGGATATTGGTGGCCACCCACCTATTCCAACTAGCTCCTCGTGTCCTTTTTTTATTTAGCACGTCTTTCTGTACTGCTTTATAATTGTGAGTTCTACACTTTTGGAATTGTCTGAAGCCTCACACATTTTCCAGGTGGATACAAGTGACCTCTCGCCTAATCCAACTGGATTATTTTGTATGTTTTCATGTCAACACATCTTGTTGTACTTCCAGGTCTGTTTTGGGGCCCTAAACATTGTTTTTTTGACTCGCCTTAGTCAGAATGTAGACAAAGTCAATGTCCGATGACGAAATGTGTATCTCTCTAAAATACCTTTCCAATGAGCTATCACGCACCTAAAAAGGAGGTCATATGAAAAAATTATGACCCTAGGAAGTTGAGGTACCAAATTACACCAACTTACCCATAGGGCCCACTTGACTTTTGGAGTTTCACCTTCTAGGGTTATTTTTTTGGTTGTATAGGGTTTTGACATTCATGAGTAATATGAAAAGAGCCTCTGGAGCCTCATTGTAATCCATTCTTCTCATACATATGCACGTAGCAGAAACATCTCTTCTCAAAGATAGCTACCACTATTCGAGCAAGTTTCAGTTATGCAGTTTTACAGTTTCGACCTATTTCATTATTTAATATAAGATATTGTCCACTGGATATTTGTGTTATTCTTCCTATCTCTATATTTATGGTATCCAGTCTGTTAATCAGTTCGTTCTGCTCCTAAATATGGATCATTCATGCCATAAATTTCTTTGTAAAATTTCTCTTGAAACTCTTGAATGCACAAGGGATCTGGTGACAAAAATGCAAGAAATTGTCCTATCTTTGGCTCTAGTGTCATATGTTATCCATTTGATTTTATCCATGATTCTTCTATATTCTTGCAAGGATGCTTAAGGAAGGATACTAGGTGTTCTTCTTGTGGATCGGGCTCATGTATCGCCTCTACTTCTTAAGATGTAGTTTCCTCCCTCGTGACAATTTTTAACTTTGGACAAGGGTTTAAGAAATTCCTTGTAGTGATAAGTTTGTCTTTGCTCAAAATATTATTGAAAATTTTCAAGTTATTTTTGTTGGTCTATAGCTCCTGCTCATAAATGTTTTACTAGTATGGGGGATCTTACAATACCTTAGAATAAAGAAAATAAATCAATAGAAATGAAAGCACATTACTTAAAGAAAACTTACGAAATTTGAAAAAATGTCATGTATTTGAACCCCTCATGCTACTAAGACCCTGTTGTCACTAGCTTATCTGTTCACATGAGTTATCACTTCACAAATGAAACCCACTTACATGAAAGGAAAAAACAAGTCTTCAGAGAAACTCACTAAAGTGAATGTGTCAAGTTTTTACACTACAAAAAACTCTGCAGTGAGATCATGTTTGTATCTTACCGCTTCTCCTCCCTCAAGTTGCAATTTTAACTAAATTACACACACAAAAAAAAAACTTGTGAAATCAACCTACGTATGCTCTAATCCCTTTAGCATATCACCGACAATGGCACCAAAAATGTCAGTCAAATTATATGCTTAATTTTTGGATGTTAAATCATTAAACTGGGAGCGTAAACTTAGATATGTAAGTACAAGAAATGAAATATTAAAGTATATCCTATATTAACAAATAAATTTTGGTAATAAAAATAAAATGGAAAAATGTAAAAGAAGATGAAATTTTGAATGTAGAATCATTTGAAGTCCAAATCTCCGTCATCTACTAGATATGCAATTACTAGGCACATGTTACAATATTTCACATTGAATATGAGCCATCATGTTCTTGCAACTATTCATATGAAATTTGTTCAATGATAAAGTTAAGATGGATGTTTAGGTAAATCTATTATCACACCATGCAATAAACTCAAAACAAAATCAAATGCAGAACAACTACACCACAAAGATATTTAGTTCATTGGATGCTTGACCAAAGAAATTATTTGTTAGGTCAAAGTGTTAGAAAAACAGGATCGCGGAGCAATATAATAAAACAAATGAAGAAATAAAACACAGAAGATACACAATACAATAGAGACACATATATACATGGTTCACCTAGTGTGGGCTACGTCCACCAAAGAAATTGCCAAGTCCTTCCTTTTTATTATTATCTAGTAAAATGAAGGGATACAACCTACAACACACGCATTATAACTTCCTCTACTTTATCTCACATTATCCTCTCTCATAATACAATATTTGTGATAATACAAAGTCTAAAATACAATTCCCTCATAAGAGAGGGTGGCCTTCTAGGGGAAAAAACACTAAAATAAGTTCTACCGTCAAATCTGCGACCTTATAATGAACGATCTAGATTGAGTATGAAATTACAATATTTTACAAGGCAATTTTTCCCAAAATTTCACTTTGGGGGCGTTGTCCCCGAATCCCCCACTAGGGGGGGCTACAAAAATTGTCACCACCCCCACCTAGACTTCCCTGGAGACAATTGTGGGGGGGAAATATTGCCCAGACCCCCCTAGAGACAGTTGTGGGGGGGAAATACCCCCCAGACCCCCCCATTAGGGAATGGAATCCAATCACGGTTGAAACAAACCTCTGAATCATGAAGATAATCAGGATGCACAACCAATAATCTCCCACTTGGAGATTGATCACAACAAATCCACTGCTATTGTATTTTTTGGACTATACTCCACCTTGGACCCCGCAAATTTCACATCTTCACCTTGATGCTTGAAGGACAACTGAAACTGAGAAGGAACTTAGTTTCTCCCTAGTTACTCCCTTTGTTAACATGTTTGCATGATTATGGCTAGTATGTGTCTTTTCCAACTTCAAATGTCTATCTTCCAAGATAGATCATATGAAATGGTACCTGAGTTGTATATTCTTATTCTTTGAATGGAAGGTTGATTTCTTTTCAATAGGAATGGAACTCTCATTTTCACAATACAACCTGTTATTCTCCTTCTTCTTTCCCAATTCCTCCATAAACCTCTGTAACCAAATCATCTCTTTACTAGCCTTTGTAGTAGCAACATACTCTGCCTCTGTTGTTGAAAGTGCAAAAAAAATTGTAGTTTCGAAATCCAACTTACTGTTGTTCCACCTACAATAACAACATACCATGTGGTGCTTCTGTTGTTATCTTTATCACCTGTCATATCTGAATCAACATATCCTTGTAGAATAGTGTCTGAACCTCCAAAACATAATGCATGAGTAGAAGTACCTCTCAAATACCTGAGAATCCACTTTACTGCCTCCCAATCTTTTGTACCTGGATTTTTCATATACCTACTCACAACTCCGACTGCATGTGAAATATTTTGTCTTGTGCAAACCATTGCATTCATCAAGCTGCCAATTGTTGATGAATAAGGGATCCTGGACATGTATTTTATCTCCTCCTGTGTCTTGGGACACATTTCTTTGGTTAATTTGAAATGGCTAGCCAAATGTGTACTAACTAGTTTTTCATTATGCATTCTAAACCTCTCCAAAACCTTCTCTATGTACTCACCCTAAGACAATGTCAATTTGTTATTTTTCCTGTCTCCTGTTATTCTCATACCAAGGATTTTCCTTGTAGTACCCAAATCCTTCACCGCAAATGAATTAACTAATTTCTTCTTGATCACATTTATATCCTGCATATTAGACCTTACAACAAGCATGCCATCTACATACAATATCAAGATAATATAACTTCTATTTTCTAGCCTTTTAAAATAAGAACAGTGATCATAATGGCATCTACTATAACCTTGTTATGTCATAAACTTGTCAAACTTGAAATACCAGTGCCTTGGAGCTTGCTTTAGGCCATAAAATATCTTCTTCAACCTGCATACAAAATTTTCCTTTCCTTTGACCTCATACCCCTATGGCTGCTGCATATAAATCTATTCCTCCAAATCCCCATGGAGAAAAGTTGTTTTTACATATAACTATTCAAGATGAAAATATTCCACTACCACAAGACATAAAATAGTCCTAATTAAAGTCATATTAACAACAGGAGAAAATATTTCATCAAAATCTATACCTTTCTTTTATGCAAACCCTTTTACAACAAGTCTAACCTTGTACCTTTTTTTCCCACCATCTTCTTCTTTCAACTTGTAAACCCATTTATTATGCAATGCTCTTTTTCTTGCAGGTAACAGAACCAAGTCCCATGTCTGGTTATTTACCAAGGATTCCATTTCCTCTTTCATGCTTTGATCCCACTTCTTTTTAGTTTCTACCTTCATTTCCTCTTCATAAATTTCTGGTTCACTAGAATCAGTCAACAATAAATAATACAATGAAAGAGATTATTGTTCAGGGGGTCTACTTAACCTGATAGATATTCTAACAACACTTGCAGGAGTTTGATGTAGTTTTTTCTCTTGTTGTTGTACATTTTAATTTTCTAGTACCTTTGGAATTTCTTTTTCAGTGATTTCATCAAGCACTGTGTATTATGGTTTTTCTTTCTCCTGTTTCTTTCCCTGCAACTGATCTTTGTACATCACCTTCTCATTGAATATGACATCTCTACTTCTAATGATTTTTTTATTTTCATAATCCCATAAGCGATAACCAAAATCATTAACACTGTATCCAATAAAGGTACACTTCTTGGATTTTGAATCAAGATTTTTTCTATTTTCTTTATCAATATGGAAAAATGCTTCACAACCGAAAGTCTTCAAAAATGAATAGTTTACCTTTTTACCTGTCCATGCTTCCTCTAGAATTACACCATACAAAGAGATTGAAGACCCTCTGTTTATTAAGTAAACAACAATATTTACAACATCCGACTAAAACTGTAATGGAAAGCCATAATGAAATCTCACACTCCTTGCAGTTAAATTTATTTTAAAATATCTTCTCATTTATGTTTTGAAAGCTTCTTAGCAAAGAGGGAAGGAAAATAATACAGGCATAAGTACCTAGCCGTTCCGTGCCCCTAAGCTTCCTCCTGTGGCCTCCCTTCCTGGCAGCACCTGCTGCTGGGCCTCCTCGCTCCTGGCCTCCTAACAGGGCCGCCTCCAACCCTCCTTCTCGGCTCCCCCCCCCCTTTTTCTGAGTAAACAACTCCTGCTGCGACTAGGACTGTTTGTTGTGGCCAGACATGCTGCCCTCAGGGGGTCCGGAGCCACTGGACCCTCCCCTTCCCCCTCCACCAGAAGTTATTGCGTTCAAAGCAATGATCGACTCGAACTCTAAGCGTCAGCCCTCAACCAGACATCAGAAGTTTGTCAAGAAGATGGATTCCATACCATTGGTAGCTCTCCCTGAAGAAGAAACCTGCAAAGCAGCTCTAAATCTTGTTGAGAGAGGCCTCATAGGCCAGTTCACGAGCCTCTAGCCCTCGCCTAAGTCGGTAGAGGAATGGACTCAAAGGAAATGGAAGTCGTTAATCAAAGAAGGAATCAAGTGCTACTTCGTAGGTAACGGTTTCTTTGTCTTCGTCTTTGAAAGTGCAGAGGACAAAAGCCTAATCTTCAGAAACGGACCTTATTTTATGGGCCCCCAAGGACTATATCTCAACAAATGGTTGCCTGACTTCGACCCAGCTCAGGATGTCCCATCTGTTGTTCCGGTGTGGGTGCGGCTTCCCCATCTCCCCCTCCACTGCTAGAATCAGAAGTCTCTCCAGATCATCGGCAACAGATTAGGAAAATACATAGATCAAGCTGCAAGAAAATATCAATATTCATGTGCACGCATCTGTGTCGAAGTCGATCTGGAGGAGGGTCTACTGGAAGCCATTAAACTAACAGTCGCAGAATGGATGCACGTACAAGAGTTGGACTATGAACAACTCCCATTCAAATGTAGGCACTTCCATGGCTACGGGCATTTCGCCAAGCACTGGAAGAAAAAGGTGGAAGAACAGTCAGACAAACAGAATGGTGAGCAATGGACCCTAATACAAAAAACCACCAATAAAAAAAAAATCAATGGAAAAGGAACTTCGAAAAAGGAACCAAGCAGCTCCAACCCCATCCAAGAAAAGAAATCAAATGATAAAGAAATCAGACAGAGTAAGCCAACGACAACAGCCCCGGAAAACTTGGATCAAAGCGCTCCTCCTATCTCTAACAAAGAAGATGAGGAAATGGTTCACCTGGAAGTCCCCCAAGGAAGCCCTTCCAATCCCTCATACGCAGATGTCACAAGGAAAAAACCAGCTGAAAGCTCCGACTCCTCGGAGGAGGAAAACTACGAGCAGCCCACAAGAAAAGTCGGCAGGAAATCCCGCAGAGAAGCAAGGGAAGAGGAGGCGGAAAGGCTCAAAACCCAAGGAATCCAGCCCACAATTGAGATGTCTATTGGGAGAAACTCCAGAAACAGGCCCCCCAAGGGAGGCTCCCACCCCACCCCTGGTAAATAATGCGCCTCGTCTCTTGGAACTACAGAGGTCTGGGAAACCCCATGAAAGCAGAAGCGGTCAAGTATCTGCTCAAAATAGAACCCTCAGACATTCTCATGCTCCAAGAGACTAAGATAGAGGGGAAAGCCCTCCTAGACATCAGCAAGAAGAAATGGAAGAAAAGCGCAGGAAGAGCAGTCAACTCAAGAGGCTCATCTGGAGGGCTTGCAACTCTATGGACAGAAGAGCTCTTTCAGCTGACCAAATCCCATGAAACTCAGCACTGGATCTTTACGGAGATAACGCACTGTTCAAGTAAGTTGACCATATCCCTCTTTAATCTTTATGTACCTGTCCTGTATTCTGAAAAGAGAGATTGCTGGAATACTCTTAATGAATTCTTAGAGCAGCATTCCCCTAGTAATATCATTCTTGCTAGGGATTTAAACATTATTTTAAAATCCAAAGAAAAAAGGGGAGGAATCAATAGCAGAGACACCATGCTCCCCATGGTTGAATACCTCATACATCAATGGGATCTTCTTGATTTCAATCCGGTCAAAGGGCTCTATACATGGTCCAACAACAGAGTGGGAGAGGAACATATATCAGCCCGTCTGGATCGATTTCTTGTCCAGGACACTCTGATGATGAACAAGAAGATAATCATCACCAAAATTCTACCGAAACTGACCTCAGATCACAAACCAGTTCAACTCATTCTGGAAGATGAAGAAGATCTTGGTCCAATCCCCTTCCGATTCAGCCCTCTTTGGATTGAAAGGGACGGATTCACTGACACAGTGAAAGAATCATGGGCCAAATCCTTCTCAGGGTCCTCCAGCTATGTGTGGGAACAAAATCTCAAAGCCATAAAGCAAGCCCTAAATAATTGGATAATGAAACCAACTCCAAACCCAACCAGTCAAAGAAAATAAATTGTTCAGTCTTTATATGCGTTGCAAGTCGAAATGGAAACCAGAGATATTACTCCAACGCTGCTCAACAAAGAAGTAAAAACACAATGCTCATCATTTCGATCTTTTCGAATGGAGGAAGAGTACTGGAGAATCAAGTCCCGAAGTCTGTGGTTGAAGGCAGGCGACCGCAACACCTCCTTCTTCCATCTCCAATATCGAGCAAGACTCTCCAAAAACCACATCTCTGAAATTACAACAGCAGAGGGGCAGATCTACAAAGGGTTCAGTCAGATAAAAGAGGCAGCTAAAAGACACTACAAACATCTCTACACCACAGACACCCAAACCAATGAGGAAGATACTGTTGATCTCCTCTCTAACATCCCTCTCCTAATCAGCCCTGAAGACAATGTCATTCTCACTAAGCCCATCACTGAAGAAGAAATCATAAAAGTCATCTAGTCCATGGAATCGGATAAGGCCCCTGGGCCTGATGGATTCCCAATTCACTTTTACAAAACTTGCTGGGACATCATCAAAGCTGACCTTTTAGATATGATAAAAGGACTTATGAAAAAAGACAAAGTAGGAGGAGGAACTAATTCCACCTATCTCACCCTTATCCCTAAAGAAACCAATCCTGAAACCTTCGCCAGATTCAGGCCTATATCACTTTGCAATGCCTCCTACAAAATTCTGGCAAAGATCCTAGCTAACAGGATCAATCCATTGCTCAACAGGCTTATTTCAAGCAATCAAGGTGGCTTCGTAGAAGGCAGGCACATTCTGGATAATGTCATCCAAGTCCAAGAGATAATTCACTCAAGCAAACAGCGAAAAGAAAAAGGCATGCTGATAAAACTCGACATGGCCAATGCTTTTGACCGAGTCAATCGATCCTTCCTCTACAAAGTCCTACATTCCTATGGTTTCTCCTCCCATTTCGTCAATCTCATCTCAGCTTGCACCGACAATCCCTGGATTTCCCCTCTCGTAAACGGTCGCCCTACTCCCTTTTTCCAAACCCAGAGAGACCTCAGGCAAGGATGCCCGCTCTCTCCCTTCCTGTACATCCTGATGGCGGATTCCCTCAGCAGAAAGATAAGAGATAAAAAATCCTCAGGCTCCCTTCCAGGCCTAAAACCTTTAAATTCCTCTCCAGCCCAGAACCACGCTCTATTTGCTGATGACTCCCTCCTCTTGGGAGGCACTTCTGTTAGAATAGCCAAGGAATTTGACTCAATCCTAAAATGCTATTGCAGGGTCTCTGGTGCCTCAATCAATGAAAGAAAAAGTGAAATTTATGGTTGGAACACTGGCCAACAAGAGCTTACAGGAATCTCCAACATCCTTGGTTTCATCGGTCATGCCCACTGGGAAAAGATTAAATACCTCGGCCTTCCCATCACTAACTATTACAACAAGAGGTCGTTGTGGAAAGAAATTATCAGCAAAATAAAATCAAAAATCTCTGTATGGGGAGGCTACTGGCTCACAAAGGGAGGTAAGGTCATCCTGATCAAGGCCGTGTTATCTGTGCTCCCAATATACCAAGAAGCCTTCCTTCTCGCTCCAAAAAGTGTGACGGATCAAATCTCCAAGCTTCTCCGCGATTTCCTTTGGCAGGGGGGAAAGGGAATCATCACAAATTTCACCTGGTAAAATGGGAAATGGTCAAACGTTCAACTTCTGAGGGAGGCTTGCAAATTCGGGACCTAGCAATAGTAAACCTGGCGATGGGAGGCAAAATCATGTGGAATCTCTTCAAAAATCCCAAGCATCTTGTCAGCGAAATATTGAAGTCGAAGTATGCCCATAAAGTCCCGCCTAGAAATCTGCAAGAAAGCCAAACAAGTCACAACACGTAGGTATGGAAATTATGCAATAAAAGTTTGAACGTCTTTAAGGGAAATACGTACAGGATCCCAGGCAACGGAAAGAAAATAAATCTGTGGCACGATCGCATAATGGACCGAGAACCCCTCGCAGATAATGAAGAAATCGCAGAAATGAAAAATTGGTTGGAACGTGCAGGGATAAACAGTGTTTATGAATTATCCAAATGGGACAGTCATGACGATTGGAAAGGGTGGGACTTCTTTGGAGTTCCAGACCGCTTAAATCAGCAAAAACACATTTTAGAAGGGTTTTTGGAAGAAGCGGCCCCAGTGAACAGGAAAATGAAAGATAGCTGGGGGTGGGGGAAATCTGGAAGCTATACAATAGCAGAAGCCTACAACTCTCTCAATCCAACCAGGAACAGTAGTAAATCCCCAGAATTTTGGAGGAAAGTTTGGGATCCGCTAGCATTACCAAAGGTAAATTTCTTCTTTTGGACACTGGTTCACAACAAGTTATTAACAGGAGACAATCTGGAAAAAAAAGCATAGCTGGGCCGCATAGATGTGAGCTGTGCAGAAGCAGCTCAGAAACAACCAAGCACCTCTTCATGGATTGCAATTTTTCCAAAGAAGTTTGGAGTCTCATTCTTCACGAGTTAAAAACCACAGTCCCTCAATTTAATTATGTAGCAGACCTATTTGATGCTTGGAATCAATGCTATCCTAACAAAATCCCCAAAAAATCATTTTGGAGGAAAGTCTGGAATTCCATCCCCAAATATGTATGCTGGTAGATCTGGCTGACCCAGAATGACCTGATTTTCAATGAAAAGCAGCAATCCCCATTTTCGGCAGCGGCAAAGGCCAAAGCCTTCCTCCTGGAAGTAGCTCAACAACAATATTTTTCAGATGATGCTTTGCTTCTCCCTGAAGAAGAGAGGTGGTTGGGCCCCCTTTCTCCCTACCCACGGAAGCAATTATCAGCCCCTCAAGCAGTGAACCCGGATTGGCGAAAAAGAGACTCCGAATCTACCATTCAAGAATGGTGGCGAAAACAAAAAATTACCACGATCTTCTTCGACGGAGCCTCCAAAGGTAATCCTAGGACAACATGAGCAGGAGGAGTCATCTATGCCTCAGACGGTTCAATAAGGGACAGTTTCTGTTGGGGCATCAGGAAGAAAACCAACAATCAAGCAGAGATCCAAGGCCTGCTCAAAGCTTGCCAAATAGCCAGAGACAGAGGAGACAAATAATTCCAAGCTCTTGGAGACTCAGAGATTCTAATAAAAAATTTAAACACGAGAAAATTGTTCACCAATGCAAGCCTCAACAAAACTCTGAACAGATTAAAGAGAATCCTGCTCGACTTCGACTCCTACAAATTCCTCCACATCCTCAGAAAATTGAACAGTGAAGCAGACCTATTGGCGAACAAAGGTTGCACTCTTGGGAAAGGGAAGCTTCTCATAAATGACGAAAGTTCATTCCATCCCTGTAACCCATGAGCAATCTGCATTTTGTAATAGTACAAGAAACAGAAATAGAAGCATTGTAATGATGTCTGCCATGGCGCAAGTCCAATCTTTTCCTCAATAAATAAAACATACCCGTTTCAGTTAAAAAAAAAAAATCTCACACTCCTTGCACTCTCCATGATTGTCTTGTTCATCCTTTTTGACACACCATTTTCTTGTGGTGTTCCTGGAACTATTTTATCTATACGAATCCCATGGTATGAACAATAATCATCAAACTCCTTGCTGCAATATTCACCTCAATTTTCTGATCCGAGACACTTCAACCTTTTTCCTGTCTCATTCTCAACCAAAACTTTCCATTTCTTAAAAGTATAAAAAACATCATATATTTGTCCAATGCAATAAACCCAAGTTTTTCTAGTTTCATCATCAATAATAGTAATATAATAACAAGAGCCACCAAGATATGATACCTGAGATAGTACCCATACATATGTATGCACAAGCTCTAACCTTTCACTCTTCTTTTCTTTTCCAACTTTGCGAAATCTGACTCTCTTTTGTTTTCCATACACACAATGCTCACAGAAATCCAAATCAATTTTTTTAAGATCTGGAATTTTTTTCTCTTGTGAAGCATCTACATCCCCTTCTAACTCACGTGTCCAAGCCTATGATGCCATAGTGTTGTATCCACTCCTGTATAAGATAAAGATATAGAATATTCAGTATTACTAGTACATAAATACAATGCACCTACCTTCTCTCCTTTTTCTATCACGAGTGATCCTTTGGTGACCTTCCATGACTTATCTATAAATATGGACATACAACCTTCACTTTCCAACTTCCATGTTGAAATTAGAATTTTCCTTAGATCTGGAACATCTATTACCTCTTTCAACAACCATTGGTTTCCATTATTTTGCTTTATTTGTACGTTACCCATTCCAACAATTTTGCAAGGTGCATCATCACCCAAATGAAACTGTCCAAAATCACCTTGAACATAATCTAGAAAATGTTTCCTATGGGGTGTGGCATGAAATGAATCCCCTGAATCTACTACCTAAGACTCAAAAATATTATCTACAGAAAGAATTAAATCATCTTGTAACATATCACCTATTACATTTGCTTCCTGATTTTTCTCTTGTTGTCCATCTCTTTGTTTATTTGGAGACCTGCAGTCTTTCTTCAGATGTCCTTTCTTCCCACAATTCCAACACTCTATCTTTCCCAGTATGGATTTGGGTCTTCCCTTCCAAGAATTCTCGCGTTTCCCTGAGCCCTTTCCTATATCCTTTTGTCTTCCCTTTTTCTCCATGTTTAACGTATTACCTGATGTCTCACCTATGATTTTTCGTCGCATTTCCTCGCTAAGGATAACACCACCAACATCATCAGATTTTAGAGTGTTCGAACTAGAGACAGATTTACTTACATCCATGACCAAGCCATTCCATCTTTCTGGTAATGAGCACAATATTATAAGAGCCCTGACCTCATCATCAAAGTCCACTTTTATAGAACTTAGCTTATTAGTAACCGTATTAAATTCATTTAAATGATCTGCAACAAACCCACCTTCTGACATCTTCATATTAAAAAATAACTTCATTAGAAATACCTTATTGGATGTCGAGGGTTTTTCATACAATTTATCCAATGCATCCATCATCTCCTTCATTGTCTTTTATTTGGAAATATTGAAATCCACCGACGGTGCCAGGCTGAGCCGTATCGTTCCTAGTGCCTTTCTGTTAAGAACCTCCCATTCTTTGTCCTTCATGGGCATTGACTTCTTTGATATTCCACCCAATGGTAGGAATAGATTCTTCTAATATAAATAATCTTCCATCTGCATATTCCATAACTAGTAGTTTTGGCCATTAAATTTTCTGAACCTAAACTTTCCATCTTCTGCCATTGCTCCCACTCGAACTAGGAACCCTCTTTTCCCGTGAGTTACATTTCTCTATGATAACAAATGTTAGAAAAACATGATCATGGAGCAATAAAATAAAACAAATGTGGAAATAAAACATAGAAGATACACAATACAATAGAGACACATATATACGTGGTTCACCCAGTGTGGGATACATCCAGAAGAGAAATTTCTAGCTCCTTCCTTTTTATTATTATCCAGCAAAATAAAGGGATACAACCTACAACACACCTAATGTAACTTCTTCTACTTTCTCTCACAATCTCCTCTCTCAGAATACAATATTCATGATAATACACAGCCGCAAATACAATTCCCTCATAAGAGAGGGTTTCCTTCGAGGGAAAAAAACCATAAAATAACTTCTACCGTCAGATCTGCGACCTTATATTAAAAAATCTAGATTGACTACGAAATTACAATATTTTACAAAGAAATGTTTCCCAAAAAATTTCTTCGGGGGCACTGCCCTTGAATCCCCCGCCAAGGGGGGCCTAAAAAAATTATCGTCTCCCTCCTCTGACGATAATTGTGGGGGGGGGAAGCCCCCCCACACCCCCCGTTAGGGAATGGGGTCCAAGTGTGGCTTAATAAAACCTCTGAGTCAGAAAGATAATCAGGTTCCATAACCAACAAAAATATTACAAAATTCCATTTATATCATATTCTTAAATTTTGTCGTAATTGTTTGTGAAAAAAATCTTTAACTCAGACATTCAATGAATCTTATATTCTTGTAAGTTACTAATGCAAATGAAAAAATGCAATCAATCATTTCAAAGGAAAGCATAAACTGTAACTTGACAGAGTTGTCACTTTTTTGCTGCACTAATGACATGGTATTTTTAATGGCTCAAGTCACATTCTTTCATTCTTATCACTGGAATGTTCCTGTGACACAATGAAAAATACAACTTGTCTCTCAGTCTTCAATGGAAGATTTAATATCTGCAAGGATCCACACACAACATTCATAAAAGAGATATTTATTTAACATATAATTGAAAACAAAAATGAATTGTTCTGATATCAAACTAACATGATTCTTACTATAACAAAATATAAACTTATTGAAATCTTAAATCTAGGCCTACATAAAGTAAATTGTAACGTGAGCCAAGTTGGTGAGCCCTCCCAACGAATTTCATGTTGCTAGAAGACTATAAGCTTAAGAAATAATTATAAACACATAAATTTTCCTCAAAACATCAACATAATTGCTTTGTATTAATGAATTGAAAGTTCAATAGTAGAGATTTATAAAGAACATAGTAGCAATCTGGTAATGTTCCCTGGTTTCTACACCATCTAGGATTACTTATATATACATTTGTTTCACAAGAGCACTCAGGAAGACTCAAAAATGTATTCCCTGTGCCACGCCTTGGGTACATCAATTACAACAATAAAAGATATGGAAATTAGATACAATTCAATCTTGAGGTATTTCTATGATAAAGATAGATCATAAATTGAAACCAATAAACTCTTGCCTCCGAATTGTGTTGGAATCCGTTGTAATACATTGGATATATTATCCTCTACATCTACTTGGAATTTCATTTGAAAAACGATCGTAATAGGAAATCTGAGTGAACCCAGTTTAGAGAAACAATTGTATCTCCCAAACCATGCACTTTTTGAGAAAATCACTTGCTAATTTTCTCAAATTAGAATGTTTTGCACAAAACCCATGTTTTAAATTTTCTAGATTTGTCTTCATCAACCCAAAAATCACGTCTGAAGATTGCTTCTTGGAAATTGTTACAAATTTTGGATGAAATGTTGATCAAGACCTGGAGGTGGCCACATTGGATCTAGACATGACTTGGATAACATAAAACCATGTTGATGGGTCTAGGAACAAAACCCATATTTTCTATCTTATTCTAGAATCTCGTGTATATGCCAAACAATGAGGTTAGTTATAGGATCCCCGTGTGAGTTACACGACCTGGACTAGTTAACCATCATTAGCAATAAAATGACTCTTAATGTTCCTAATTCATTAAAAACAATGAAAAAACATTAATTAACCAACAAAATTACCTTTGGAGCTCTCAAATGACCTTTGCATGGAAAATATGATAAAAGGAGTGATAATATGGTAGAAGGGAGAGTTATGATAGGTCAAAAAGGGGCAACTAGCAATGAAAATGGTATCAAATTAAAGGCATGATAAATACCACATATAAGATGAATACCGATGAAATTCCTTCTCACTAAGCTATAGTGTTCCATGTATCTCCGCAATATGGTTCACGACTCTTTCTAGGATCCATCTCTTATGATTTTCCTATCAACTATAAAACCCTAGGTCGAGTACCCTTAATCAATAGCAAGGTCTTGAATTTATCCACATCTACTTGTGAAATTCATGTGGCACAATGTTCTTCAATAATGTCTTGCCACTTTGGAGATTTGATATTATCTTTGAAGGGATATTTTTTAATACAGACTAGTGTTCCTTAAATTCAACATGATGATCATGTCAACAAGACATAAATGAAAACAAGTGAGGTTGGAGGTGATAATTCCCCACATTACTTCCTTAAATTCAACATGATGACCATGCCAAAAAGACACAAATGAAAACAAGTGAGGTTGGATGTGACAATTCCCCACATTTCACATGTAGAATGTGGGAGAAAGGAACTTATTGAGGAAAGGGTATCTACACTCCACACTCCTACATGCGGGATGTGAAATGTGGAAGTCAAGGTCAGACACAAGAAATCAAGTGGAAAAATACTTGCACTCCACACTCCACATGCAAAATGTGGAATGATGGCTATATATAAAAATACAAGGTCACATATATGGTTGAATTTCCTCTATGAATTCTACATGTGGAAAGTGGAATGTAGAGAATGAACTCAAATAATTGTAGAATGGATATTCAACAAAATATAATTAATAGAAGCCCAAGTGGTTAGATCAATTGGTTTTCTCCAATGTTTCTTGCAATTTGTCCAATTATGTGCCAACAAGTGACTAGTATAAATCTCCTTGGGTGAGGCACACTAGTCTACACTATGGTTTACTAGGGATGCTATCTACGAATGTGAGGAAGCATCCCTTGGATTTCCCAACAAGTTTTTTTTTGAAAAAAACATGCTTCCAATCTTAATTTTATTAGGGATGCTCTTGCACTCTACCATGTTAAGTAGAAATTATTTTTCACTCCTAGAGACCAAGGGAGCATGGGAATCACCAGAACCCATTAGTAGGCCTAGACCTTAATATGTGCTAAATGGGTTATTAGTGTGTTGGAAGGTAATGAAGTATTGAGGGGTCTTTTGAAAAATTTGATTTGCAAAGGATACCCCTAGGCAATAAATCATGATTATACCTAAACTTGTAAACGATCAATGTTAAATCAACTAATGTCAAGGTGAAGAGGGCTTTTTATCACACAAGGCATGTGGAAATATTGGGAGATTGTGAATCCTTATCTCAATTGGAAAGGTTAGTGCTTAATCTTTTTGTTTTCTTTTAATGAAAATTCTTTATGATGGTCCCCTATCCTACTCCATGAAGGAAAACTATTGGGTGAGGCAACTTGATTCTTGCCCCTAATATTTTTTAGAAGTGGCATTAATCTATTCGAAGCCATTTTGTAAATCCATACCTAGGACTAAATCCCTTGGCTATAATTAAAGGAAAAGGTTTGGATGGGTAATTGAGACAAACACATGTTTCAATAAACATGGAGATTGACCACATTTATTTTTCTATGAAGTTGGTCCTTAAACCTCCTATAGTATAGTGTTGGAAGGATTGGAACTAGAATAAAGCGAATGAATTTAAAATTTACATGTCAGTCAATAGTTACAAGTTACTCAATTATAAGATTATGTTGGATATCAAATTGAATAATCTTTGGAGACAAAAGTTTAAACAAAATTAAATTCTCTTTCATTTAACAATTTCTTGAAACCTTTGATTGGAACTAAGAAGATTCTTTTAGTTTGGTCCCCCATTATTAGGGGTTGGCACTTGGTCATCAAGTGGTCCACCTTGTCATCTCCCAAGTTAAATTTGTTTTATGTGGTTTCCCTAAACACCTCATCACTTATTCTAGTTTTGAGTTTATTCTTTGTCAACTTGGAGTTGGATATTATGTTTTGTTGCTAGTGCCTCTCTGCTTCCATCTCCTAGAAAGTTCCCTCTTAAGAAACAGATTTCGTTGGGTCATTGATTTTATATAGGATGGAAACTTATCAAAATTCGAATTTTATTTCTCATATATGGAGAAGCACAATTGTGTTACGTTAAAATAGGTTAATGGTTAAGTGCTTTTCTTAGTTGGACAATTATCCAGTTTGTGCCAAACTTTATATGTATATTATTATTTGAGTTGAAAAGGTGGATCTAGATCATGAGCTAGATGTGGTGCATTAACACCAATTAATGGATTATTGGATTAAGGATCCTTGCACCATGAGAAGGGGGCCTGTTATCAATTCTCTCCTCCTTTAGTCACATTGATCAGAGGGGAGACCAAAACAAATAGTCGATTACAACATTTGTAAAAAGTGAAAGCGTTACGAAAAATGGCTTGTATCCTCCCACCATATACCTAGAATGATAAATTCTCAATGCTCATCCATATTATCTCAAACAATGAGAAGTACCTCCCATTCATTAATCAGATCTTGGATGAGTGTGCGGGGAGCGAGATCTTCTCGTTTATGGATGGTTTTTCCAGCTACAACCAAATTGAATTTCGTCTAAAAGAGCAACACAAGACGGCCTTCATAAAGGAAGTTGACCATGTTAGCAAAAGATGAGCACCCATCATGGGTTGGGGCCTCCTCCTAATGACAAAGGTGCCTATACCACTTAATTGATTCTGATTTTCATAGTTATGTGTGAATCTAGTTTTTTTAACTTTCAAAGTTTTAAAGAGTTTATAGCTTCTATGTGGTCATTTCAAATAGTTTATGATGAATTTTGCTTCTTTACTAACTTTTTTCTCTTCCATGAATATTAGTCTTAATATTAAAAGTTGGAGGAAGTTTTGTGGTTATTTGTGTTGGTTCATTCAACAAAGTATTTTGATCTCTCATGTTTACTTTGTTAGAGTAAACAAATATACGAAATCAACTTAGGATGGTTAGTAAAGGGCATGGGTTTATCAAGAAAGTATTTGTAGTATATATCTTTGATTTTCAAAAGGAGAGAGATTTGATGTAAAAATAAGCATAAGTGAGGAAGTGTGAAGTATAACTCTTTAATTTGGTCAAAAAGAATGAAATTGGGTCCATATGTGGGCCATTGGAACCGTTAATGATGGCGGGTTCCTTGTCCAAGGACCCACTTTGGTCCTTTGGTTGAGGATTTAGAGTTGAGATGTGGAGCTCTCTTTGACTGGAAGAGGCACCACTTCATTTCCGTATAGAAAATGATCTAGAAATCTCACAGCCCTTCTAATTGCTTTTGCATGAGGGGACTGGGAGTCGTTTTTGCTTTGGAATTAGGGTTTAGTTTTTAGAACTTTTATCTTAGATTTTTTTGACCAGTCTTCAAGGCCAAAGATTTCTTGAAAATAGATTTCTGAACTTTTATCTTAGTTGTTTTTGACCAGTCTTCAAGGCCGAAAAATTCTTGGAAAGCGGGAGAAGCCAACTTTACAAGAAAGGCATGCAAGAGTATGTATGAGACTCAGGATTTGTTTTCAGTTATCACCGTAAACACAGGCTCCTGTATACTGAAGCTCTACATATTGCGAGGTACTCTGAATATCAGGACCATAGACGTTGAACGTTCCAGAGAAAGAGAGCATGGGCCACCCCGCGCATGTGATATGATCGTTACAATAATAACTGTAAGGAAACTGGACTCCACCCCACCGGGCCATTACGATTCAAAAGGACTGTGGAAAGCCACTTTACACAATAAATTTCCAACCAAATCCGACATCCTATACTCAAATACTTTCAGCTTTCAAGGCGTTTAATCATCATGAATATTCTTCTCAGATAACACTCTTTCATACTTTCTTTTCTGCTTGTCGTCCATTCTCTTTTCTTTTTGGGTATTTGTGGGCAGATTGTGCTCGTCGGTGGGTATCTATCTGACTCCTTTTGGTCATGTGAACGTGTGTATATGTCTTTACAGCAGTACAGGAATCTTCTTTTTCCTGTTTGAATCCAAGGAGTTGTAATTGCTATTATAAAAAATMTGTATATATAAAAGAAAGTTATAATACATTACTAYGAAGCATGAACGGGTCCTTGGAATTTGACTGTACATGGAGATTTTAAAGAATTTGACTGTGAATTTGACTGTACATGGAGATTTTAAAGAATTTGACTGTACATGGATATTTTAAAGATGACTTAGTTTAAACATTTTAGATTTTTKATCATTTTYAACAACCATTATGGGAAGATGTAATTGTTGGTGAAATTGCAAYAGTTTTTCCTTMCTTAAATTGTATTTTTGAATGGTTTTTTATCATTTYCAACAAATCACTCTAACAGGAAGATGCCATTAAATTGTATTTTTGAATGGTTTTTTATCATTTCCAACAAATCACTCTAACAGGAAGATGTCATTATTGATGAACTGCCAACATTTTTTTCTTACTATTTTTAAATACATAAATGGATTCAGCACTTGAAAAACACTTGGAACAGTAGCATTATGCTGACTTAACAATGAAAATCTGCATATAAACATCTCTCTCTCTCTCTCTCTCTCTCTCTCTCTCTCTCTCTCTCTCTCTCTATATATATATATATATATATATATAATACATTTACTATGAAGCATGAACAGGTCCTTGGAATTTTACTGTCTATTGAGATTTTAAAGATGCCTTAGTCTAAACATTTTAGGTTTTTGATTATTTCCAACAATCATCATCTGAAGATGCAATTATTGATGAAATTGCAACAGTTTTTCCTTACTTAAATTGCATTTTTGAATGGTTGTTTATCATTTCCAACAAATCACCCTAATAAGAAGATGCAATTATTGGTGAACTGGCAACAATTTTTTCTTACATAAATTGTATTTTTAAATACATAAATGGATTCAACACTCTGAAAAACACTTAGAACACTAACATTATGATGATTTAAGAATGAAAATCTGCAATTCCAACAATTTCTAGTGAGATTTTAAGCAAAATTGATGACAAAAACTTTTAACATATATTTTGATTAAATGGTTTAAATAGGATGCAATGTTTTCCAAATTCTTATCCTATTCCTAAATTCCAATCTTAAATTATAAAAGGAGTATAAAATAGAATTATTCATGGGGTAAATTAGAAGTTAAATATTAATAATTTATTTGTTCAAGAAGGCATTCTTATCTCTAATATTTGATTTTAAAGATGGTTTAGTCTAAACATTTTAGGTTTTTGATCATTTTTGACAATCATCATTGGAAGATGTAATTGTTGGTGAAATTGCAACAATTTTTCCTTACTTAAATTGCATTTTTGAATGGTTTTTTTATCATTTACAACAAATCACTTTAATAGAAAAATGCAATTATTGATTAACTCCCAACAATTTTTTCTTACTTAAATTGCATTTTTAAATGCATAAATGAATTCAACACATGAAAAACACTTGGAACAATAGCATTATGCTGACTTAACATGAAAATCTGGAATTCCAACAATTTCTATTGAGATTTTAGGGAAAAAAAATTGATAAAAAAACCTTTGAAGATATATTTTGTTTAAACTTAAATAAATAATAGGATGCCATGTTTTCCAAATTCTTATCCTTATCCTAATCCTAAATTCCAATCTTAAATTATAAAAAGTAGTTAAATATTAATATTTTATTTGTTCAAGAAGGCATCCTTATCTCTAATATTTCACTATTTAGTATATGAAATGTATATATTCTATCCTTACAGTTTTGAACCTCTCCCAGTAGGAAGGATGGACATGCATATCTAGTACATTGGGAAACTAGAAATCGCTTTCCACAGTGATAACACTGAAGCTCTTCGTGCTGGTTTGGGTTTGTGCAGGAGAAATGAAAGGATATATCTCGATCATGGCTCTCTGTTCGATGGGGGACCTTAAAGAGGTATGGAATGATGCCGGTTGTACGCTTTGCACCAGTGCTGAATACTTAAAAGTATGCTTATGCATATACATTCTATCAGACTGCAAACTTGAATCTGAAGGAACATTTGATAATTATCAGATTCGTCACGCATGCTCTCACCTTAGCTCCCTGACACAGCTGCCACTAGTCTTAGAATGGATATAGCAGCAGTTCCCACCCTTTAATCTCCTTTCTACTGTTAAGGGCACTACTTTTAAACAGCCAAAGGACAATATTCCTATCAGTACAGAGCTATGAGTGAAGTTTTCTGCTTTTTTTTCGGGACACGTATATATATATATATATATATATATATATATATATTACCATCATTACGGATACCTTAATATGTATGATGAATATAATCATTTTGCATGGGAAGAATCACGTTCGTCTGCAAAATGCAGAGCCCAAAACAGCGGCCCTCTCAGATATTCTTTTTGGTTGGCAGTAACTGATACTCCAGAGTCTTATGATGATAAGTAGATTAGTTCAGCTCTATCTCCCTTCATTCAACAATCAAAATATGTACGAGCGTGCCTTCTCATGCAGGAGAACATAATTGCCTCATCAAAAGATCAATCAATTTTTTTTATCATTCAGTCATAAGTACCCAATCTCTCATATCATCTGGCCCATCTCTATGTGATATCATTATGATTGCTTTATTTTGGCTTTCTGGTCCCAGTATGTTTACCATTATGGCTCTGTTGGACCAGGGATCTTGGGCTTTGTCTTATTATTGCATGCAGATCAGAACTGGATAACAAATGCAATAATGAATTTATGGTGTTCCCTCTTTAATTATATGTATCATGATTGAGGCAAATTATACACAGAATACTTCTGGGATGTTGCTGTCTTAGTCAGCATAAGAGGAAACATGTCACATTTTATGGATGGAGCAGTAGTATGGCACTATTGGATCTCAGATCACTGAAATACAGTTATTGAAGATTGTTACTGTTATATTAGAAAATAGGATTTAAAATTATAAATACGATGATGAAATATAATGTTGTATTTCTTATTAATATTTAAGTGGACCAATAGGCCATTAATGCAAATGCAAAAGAAAGATATTTTGTAAATAGGCATCAATGTCAGCCATTAATGCAAAAGAAAGAACTTTTGTACAAGAGCATATTCGGTAGAAAGAACATTTAGAATAGCCATTAATGTAAAATATTTCGATGTTTCTAAGTTTGAGTTGGGTATGTACATTTTTCAAAATAGAATATGTAAGTCTAAATTGCATATGCAATTGTATAAAGATACGAGGATGAGTATGAGTAGCATTAGATTTGAATGAGAATGACATTTCATTATAAATAAATAAATATAAATTAAATGTTTATAATAAAAAAGACTTAAAAAGATAAGATTAGAAAATTTGAATAATTTAATATTGAATATGGAGGTTTCAAAAGGTTGGGTGTTGCTCATTGTAAATGGATGTTTAATTGCTTTAATTTTTTTTATTGTAAAGTTGATTTTAAATACAACCATCATTAACTTATAGGCCCGTCACAACTCTTATAGGCCCGTTACAACTCTCATATTTATCCCAAGAAGATTATACCACTTGCAACAATTCTCAGTCATGTGAGTTCTTTCAATTTATACTTCCATTTTCAACACTTAGTTTAATTGAACAATTGAAAGAGATTTGGGAATTAATCCTAGGTTAGGTTGATTTTATTTATTAATTTTTTTTGTTAATTACTTGCTAGATACCGTAATTGAAGTACCATAATTAAAATACAATCCTAGCTAATTAATTAAGATTAAAAACCTAACTAATTTGGTTACCCTTCTTCCTTATATTTTTCTCCTCTTTTTTTCTCTCCCATAGATTTTTAAATTTCTCAAAAATTGAGTGGTAACTGAAGTTTTTCCTTCCTCCTTATGCTAGCATGGTTTGAATTCCTCACTATATTTTGGTGACTCCATTAGGAACATAGTTACCAATTTAACGAGAACTCTACAGAGTTCTTGTTTTTTGGGGGGTTCAATTTTTTATCTTGTTTTTAAAAATGGTGCTACCCGTAGCACCCCCTCTCCATTTTATTTTTTTCGATCCACAATGTTTCCACTTTATTTTTTTAAATGCTTATTTTTCATCTATTTTCAATTTTTTCTAAATATATCTTTTTTCTTATTCAAGGGTGTTTTTAGTCATTTTTTCATGMTTCTTTCAATCTTAAAAATATTTTTTACCATTTACTTTTTTGAAGTTATGATTTTTCATATAATTTTGTCTCCTTAATTAATTTATTGTTCCATACTTTTTAAATATAGTGAAAAACATCATTTTTAACACATTGTTTACCTTTACTTCAATAAATCTAAAAACAAATTGTAGTTAAATAACACTATTTTTGAATATTTAACAAAAAAATACACATTTTATAGCCATATATAATAAAAAAACCTATACATTTTGGTACATATTCTTTAAAATAACATGTCAAATCAACATTTTTATGGACATAATTGAACCAAAAAATATATAAATTTTATAAAAAAAAAAATCATTTTCTTTCATATTTGTATACATTTGAAGTAAAAAAATGACAACATTTAATAAAATTTTCCAATGTATAGTGATTTTTTTTCCATGGAAAAAATGTAATTTATATCATTAAAATGATCAAAATTACATTTTGTAGATACACTTCAGAAGTGTATTCGTCTGTGTTACCTCAAAGCATGTTGAAGTTCTTCTATTGTAGTTTTGTCTTCTTAATCCCTTAGGAGTTTACACAAATTTACAACCCAAAAAGGTTTCCAATGTTCACAAAAAGGTTCTTTGTTGTTCTTGAATTTGTTCATTTAAGAACTTTGAAATATTCCAATGGCCCAATTCTACATGTGTGCCTTCTTTCGAGACCTGATTCACCTATTCGTTTCTTTCCCTGTATACACGATGACTGGAAAAATAATCAAAAACCCTATGTAGTTTTTTTATATCTTCCACAATATTTGCAAGTATGATATTTGTGCATCTTTGAGAACCATTTATCCAGTTTATTACATTTTTTGAGTCTCCATAAACTGTTATCTTTTTACAATTTTGTTCAATTGCAAAGGCCAAGAGTAGTTTGAGGCTCATAAGTTCAACATAATTGTTTGTTCCATTTCCCAAGCCAGAAGTCAAAGTATAGTAGTGTGTGTTTGAGAAGTATAATATCCCTCCACCCCCACAAATGTATTTTTGGGAAGCTCCATCAAAAAAACCCCATGGCATTGTTTTTTCAATGGTTACTTCTCTCTGATCTTGACTCTCCCTTCAGTTGGAGAAAAAGAGGATAGGATGGCCAAACTATTGAGGGTAGTTTTTTCAGGTGCTAAAAAAACCTCATTAGAGATGACTTCATTCCTAGCAAGCCATACTCCCCAAATGATTAGCAGGGATAACATTCTGTAACTTTTATAAGATATGTTCTCCCACCAATTCCTCCAATATTGTTCCACAGAGTGGCCAATCCAATGAAAATTTTTAACCAGTAATCTGGAGACTTTTGTCCATACCATCTTTATATAAGCACAGTCTAGGAAAAGGTGATGTGTTGTTTCCCCATCTATCTTGCACGTGGGACATCTACCTGGGCCAGAAAAATTTATTTTTTGGAGTATTTCCCAGGTTGGAGCTTTGTTTGATAGCACACTCCACAACAAAAGTTTTGATTTTGCAGGACAATTTAATTTCCAGATCTTTTTCCACCACCAAATTGGTTCTGCTTGGACTAGTTCTTGAATTAAGTAGTTGTAGCCTTCCTTTGGGGTGTAGATACCAGAGGTAGTTCTATCCCAAACAAGTTCATCTTCTTGATCTCTTAAGCTGACCTGTGTTGTTTTTAGGGTTGTGTGGTATCTCTCCAGTTCTACTATATCTTCATCATTTAAATCAAGATCAGTGGTTGACTTCCATCCTTGAGTCCAAATCATTGTGGAAGTCGGATCAGAAAAAATGTTTAAAGTATCGAGGCCTTTTATTATTAATAAAAGGATAATATTATTTGAAAGAAGGTTCTTGCCTTTGCTACCCATCCAGGGGTCTGCACCTAGTCTTACACGATGATCATTCCCCATTTTCCAAGTGAGTCGATCCTCAATAAATGGAAAGGATTTTATAATAGCCATCCATATCATTGAAACTCCTTTTAAATATTTATGAGCCCGTCTGATCCACGACTCCACTGAGTCCAGTGCTATGTACTTTCTTATAACTACTTTTGTCCATTGATTGTTTGTGGTTAACAGATACCATACCCTTTTTGCATCCAAATATTTTGAGAAAACATGTATATTTTTTAGTCCCCATCCACCTAGGGCCTTTGGGAATGCAATCCTTTTCCATCTGACCCAAGGTGTCACCTGTGATTTTTTTCTTTCCACTCCACAGAAATCTGAAAGAGAGATTTCTAACTTCCTCCAATGTTCCTTTTGGAATTCAAGACAGGGACATCCAAAAAACTAGAATCGCTTCCAAGACTGATTTAACTAGTACTAGTCTACTAGCCCTGGAAATCCATCTATGACTCCAGGATAATAGCCTTTTTCCAATTTTTTAAGCAGCCAAGTCCAATCCTCTTTCCTGTAATCATTTGGTTTTGAAACAAAACCCAAGTACTTCAAACCTTCTTCTATAGTTTTGTTTGTGAAGGGAAAACACTATCGAAAAAGTCCTTTTTCATTTTCTGAGAGAAGATAAGAAGTAAGGGTGGAATTTTCTTCATTTATGAGCAATCTGGTAGCTTTGGAGAAGATATTTACAATGTTTTTTAAAGTCTCAGCCTTCTCTCTAGTCCCAGAGGTGAAGATGAGAATACATTCCACAAAGAGAAGGTGTGTGATTTGAAGAGAAGTGGAGATATTAATTCCTGGGAAGGATCCTGAATGTTTTTCCACTGCAAGATCCCTACTTAGGCCTTCTACTACAAGGAGAAAAAGAAGAGGGGAAAGGGGGCATCCCTGTCTTAATCCCCTTTCAGATCTAAAAAAAGGCATTGTCGATCCGTTTATGAGCATTGAGAAGGATACAGTTATAATACAACACATACTCCATCTAACGAAGGGGAATGTGAAGTCTAAGTGAGTTAAGAGGAGTCGTATGAAGATCCAACTTACTCTATCATAGGATTTGGAGATGTTCATTTTTAGCACCACACTTTTTAACTTGATGGTCTTGATGTTGTGTAGATCTTATTGTGCCACCCCTAGCGCTTCATGGATTTGTCTTCCCTCCAGAAATATGAACTGTTCGAGTGATATTTTTTCAAAGAGGATTCTTTTTAATATTCTTGCTAAAACTTTAGATACAATCTTGTAGATACAATTGCACAATGATCTTGGTTTGAAATCATCCAGAGATTCCAGATTGTCTTTTTTAGGTATTAGAGCTATAAAGGTAGAGTTTAAGCTAAGTAGCATTTGACATGTTAGCCTTATCTCCTCAACTAGTCTTAGAATATCCTGTCCAAGGAGATAAAAAATGCCCAGGAAGAACTCAATGGTCCATCCATCTGGTCCTCGACTTTTGTCCTTTTGAAAACTGTTCATTACTGCTATTAGCTCTTCTAATGTTATCTCCTCCATAAGCATTTTGTTATCCTCCTCATTTTCAAATCTAGGTAATTACTGTGTCATTCGGATCACTTCTTCGATAGTAGCCTTGTTTTCTACTTTGTAGAGTTCCTGGAAGTAGTTTTTTCCAATTCTTGACATTCCTTCAAATGTATGTTCCTGTGATCCATCTTGATTTTTAAGATGCCAGATGGTGTTAGAGAATTTTTTTCCTTTGGCATAGGCTTGAAAACATTTTGTGTTCGCATCTCCACTTTTCAACCAAATGAATCTGCTTTTTAATCTCCACATTTCTTCCTTTTCCTTAATTAGTCTGTTCTTCCTTTCTTCCAATTTGAGCAGATTTGTTTTAGTTTCTGACGAAGAAAAACCTCCACCTTCTTCCTCCGACAAGTGATTTAGTTGAGTTTCCAGATAATTGAGTTCCAAGTCCTCTTAAAGTACTTTCTGATAGGCCCAACTCTTTGTTTTTTCTTTGATTCTTTGAAGGTTTTTGACAAAGTGTAACCCAACCGTGAAGTTACTTTCTGGGTTAAAGGGTGTCCAGTTTTCCCGGACCATTTTTAAGAAAGAGTCATCGGTTAGCCATGTCCTGTTGAATTTGAAAGGGCTAGGTGGCTTGTTCGATCCTTTTCTTATTTCTAGAAAGATCAGGTAATGATCTGAGATGCCTCCATAACCGATCCACTGCTTCATTTGTAGGGGTTTTTCTGGAAGAAATTCCTTTATCAAGAAACTATCCAATCTTTTGGCTACAATGGCTTCTCCCACTCTATTATTTCTCCAGGTTGGGTTGAGTTTGACAGGCTCAAGGTCTAGAAAGTTGCACTTTGCCAGCTTTTGTGTGAAAAAACTAGTCAAAAGGTTTGTTCTTGCATGTGTACCCCAGACTTCTAAAATACCCAAAGAGAAGTTTAAATCCCCTCCCAGAATAACAAGTTTTTCTTTTAAGAAAGATTTTTATAAGAC
>ML816599.1:68787-95189 GCA_009831015.1 Picea engelmannii
CACCTCTTTGAGGTATTGTGCAACCAACTTTTAGTGTGAAAAGGGGTTGTTTAGGGCACCTTTAGGTCTTTGACCAGCCACATAGTCGGATCCAGCCAAGATTTGGATGTCAAATCGACTTGGAAGCTGAACTAGAAGTGGGTGGGAGGCCGACCAACATCATAAATGCGTCGTTCTCAGGTGTGCGTGGCTTTTAGCGTCCACAATCATGCATCGTGCACATGTGTGCTTTTCCTGCGTTTCTTGATGGCGCATGTGCACGTGCACCCTGCGTAGTCATAGTGCATCTTAATTTTATAACTGGTTGTATAGTTTTGGACCTTTTGGAAATGCTCTTTTGGCAATTTTGGTCCATGGGTGAACTCATATCTGTTTGAAGATGATGGATTCCTGTAACCATTTGCGGATGAAATTTTAGTGATAATAGATTCCCCCTAATGGATGAGGTTAGGAGCATACAGATAGCCGAAATTCATCAATGTTTCTTCTACTGAGAGTACCATTGTAATAAAGAGCGATAGTGAGAGTATCAAGAGTGACCCGTTGGAGGGAGAAGGGAACCGGTAAGACCCAACCTTTCGCAAAAATAAATTATGTACAAACGAGGTGGGCATGCCCCATGCTCGTGTCATGTAACTCCAAAAAAGGGTGTTGTATAGTAATTGAAACTATGTGTTGATGTAGACAACCGCGGTGCCCTCATGGGGTGGTTTTGATAAAGGCAAAGGACAATTCTGATGAGGAAGATACTCTGAACAGTAGGAAATGATACCTGTAAGAAGTATCATGGATTCTATGGGAAATGATAGCCTAACAAAGTTTAGAGGTCTTCGTCAAATATAAAAAACAACTGCAATAGTCGAAAAGTAAGACCCACTGTAACATGAGAAAGTGTTGAAGTCAAATGTTATGGGGTTCAATGACAACAGAGAGCAATGATGGTTCTCCCTGTGCCGTCCAAGACTCCTCACTGTAAAGGTAATGAGAGTCAAGATACTGTCGCCCTTCTAGAAACTGTGCTGATGTCGACAAAAAGGAAGATGTGACTCCAAGAAGCAAAGGGCTTCATGAAATCCATTAGGTGAGGTCAGGAACTGAGGAGGTACATGGACGAAGTCAAGATGTGGGGAGACTCAAGACTACCCTTGGTTGGGGATATATGTGAAGTATAAGTGGTTGCAACCATTCAATGAGGTCGAGTGTTAGGGGGACAATGAGACATGGGATAAGTTGTGCCAGAGGCGGGACAAAGTGAACAAACTCAAAGAGTAGAGTTAGGTGGTTTTTGGGATACTCAGAGTTTATGGACGATGTCAATAGGAGTAGGTGATAAGGAATGCCCCAACCAAGGGCATCATGGGTTTCATTTTCCAATAAGGTCGCCAAAGGTGACGATAAAAATCTATGTAAAATGATGGAAACAACGGCTTAATTACAAAAAGAATTAAAAAATCAGTGGGGATAATAATGCAGATACAAAAATGGGTGCCCTAGTGTAAGATGGCTTTGCCTGAGGATGTCACAAGTTGGTGTAAAAAACATCTGGAGGGTTGGGGCCCCATAGGTTGGTTTTTGTAGGAGGGCAATGTATGGAGGGAAGTTTGAAGATGGGAAAACCGACGGTGGATGAAATGGATGGTAAATGGTGCTGCGGGAGTGCAGTTAAAATAAAACCATGAGGAAGTGCCCTGGGAGTTCATTGGGTAGGCTAGAAAAATGAGGAGAAGGAGTATGTGGCTGATTCGCGACATGATGTAAGACTATTAGGACTCCCATCCCTAAAGGTTGAAAACAACATGAGTGTCAAAGTGCCAAGGGGGGCTATGAATGGGACAACTCATGTGGGGGAGAGTGCAATCGGGTGACAATACCCAAAATGTAGTGGAAGGTGACAATACTGCAGAGCCGGATATAGGGACCCTAGAGGCAAATTTTAGAGGGTGTGATTGGAGATGCAATTGAGATTCAAAGGGAATGATTACATGCCAGTGTTGATTATATCCCTGAAGGCATCGCGCTGGTGTGTGATGACCAAGTACCTACACACATGATAACCAAATACCCGACGTGAACAATATATGAAGATAATTGAACATATAATCATTTATTTGATAATTTTGAACATGAGCATGCGTACCTGGACGAGGTATGGAAAAATGGCTCCCCGGGGGCTAAGGATGAAAAATGGACTGAGGACTGTCTTGATGTAGAGGACGGGGTGTTGATCCTGTGGCTAAAGACAGATCAAAAAAATGGACGTCCAGAGCTCCCGGAATGGAGTCTGGAAGTTTGGCAAAAAGGACTATATATAGTTGTAGGGCCCACATTGCCACCTCATTTGTACCTGCTATCAGATTGGTTGGATGAGAGATATTCAAAGGAGATTTGGAGATTGTGGGAGGATGAGGCAGCCGATTCAGGACCAACAAGCTTCAGGTTAGTTGTCTTATCATTCTGCATAAAATTAGGGTTTCTATTTTGGGGCAGGGCCTATACGAAGGGCCGTTTTGTGGGTGTGGCCCCCCAAGTGCATGGGAAATTGAGAGATGTACACGCATGGGTGTGTTCCTGTAATGCGAATAGCCATGCATGAGGGCAACTTAATGGGGGAAACAGGCGCGCATGGTATGCATGCATGTAAGCTAAACAGTTGCGCATGCGTGCACAACTGTGTAGTGAATAGGCACGCTAGGATGAGCGCCTGTATATGTGACATGGGCGCATGAAGGAGCCTCTGTATGGCTAAAAGGAATGCATGTGGGATGAACAGGCATGAACGTGTGCGAGCCTGTGGGATGAACAAGTGCGCATGTGTGTGCACCTGTGGAATGAACAGGCACGCCTGTGGGGTTAAATAGCCACGCCTTGGAGGCAAAGATGACGGGTGTAAAAATTTATCTTTTATGGAGATGCTAATGTGTTTATGTTTGAGATGGATAATCGAGAATTGGATTATGTGGTTGCAGGTGAATATTTGGACGATGCCGGTTCACTGGAGAGAGAGATATTGGTCACAGCTCAGGGAGGCTGTGACCAATGAGGAGCCGACGGTTCGCGATGATTTGGCAGCTTGTGGGCTGCTGAAGTTATTTGAGTGCCCCTTGGTACGGGCCTAGGAGTACCTCCTACAGTTCTTGGTTCAAATGTGGAGTCCAGATCTGCATTGTTTTATGGTGCGGGGTGAGCAGTTGGCCTTCACTTCGGTGGAGGATGTATATTTTATGACTGGGCTCCCTTTTCGAGGAAAGCCTTTATTGGAAGAGCCCGTATTACCTGGGGATGGGAAGTTGGCTACCTTAGGCCAGAGGTGCTGTACGAGGGAGGATTTTATGTTGGGCTCTGTGGTGAGTATTGGGGCTATGGATGCCCTGGTTCATTGTTGTGTGGCAGCGATGGTTGTGAGGGTATATGGGTCCCTCACGACTCAGTGGATCAATGGTGGTTAGCTAAGGATTATGGGGAGGGCGCTGGCAGGAGAGAAATTTTCCTGGGGCTTGATGCTGCATGCCAAGATGGTAGGGCAGCTAGACAGGTGTCGTGTTGCAGATGTAGGGGACTTCACTTTTGGGCCCATCTTGGTTGCATGGTTTTTGGAGAGGGTGTCGATGTTGCACCCTAGAGTGTTATTGGGTGCACCTGGTGCACGAGATACACGACTAAAGCGGTGGGATAGGATCTTGATTCAGTGCGGTGGTGGGGAGGGTGGCCATTTTTTCACTATTCAGGCTGCACAGGTGTGGCAGAAGATGCCGCAAATCATACTGCAGTATCCATACTATGGGGTGGACTTCCGGGGTGATTCAGAGATGGTGTTACCTCCAGGAGAAGTGTTCGACCACCGAGGTATCATGTGATTTTTTGATATTTTGATATTTAGATAGTATAGCATGTGTATTATGTATAGATGGATGCTTATGTTATCCTTTATTTGTTTGTATGTGCAGATGTGGTACCTTGCAGGTGTGAGGTTCAGTTGGTTAGAGCACCAACGCAACAGGGGCCGGTAAGACCTCTGTGGGGAGAGTTGCGGGTAGGAGAGAGACGATGATGGGAGGATGATGAGGCGAGACCTACTGGTCATGAGAGGGTGGCTAGGAGATGTTGATTTGATGATTTGGGTGCAGGGCCATCACATGCTCCTCCGGCCGAGGCTAGGGGAGAGTTTGAGGATATTCACCGCCACTTGGAGGCGGTGCTACAGGGAGTGCTTGAGGGCATGTGGTCGCATATCCAGGATGAGGGAATCATATAGCAGTGTGTGGGGGTTTTGTTGATGTGGCGGACTGTGGTTCAGAGAGCAGCAGTAGTGGGTGTTGCGATGACAGGGCGGCTACCTGTAGGCCCGGAGGGACTGATAGTGGGTGGGGCACCACCTCCTGAGGGAGGGACAGGTGGTGGTGCTCTAGAGGCACCATGAGTGTCGTTGTATGTATTTTTGTATATTATATAGGCTGGTGATCCCATTGGGTGTGGTGATACAAGTTTTGTACCGAGGTGGTTCACTAGCCTACGGATTTTGTACAGGATGTACTCTATATTTTGTAAACATTTTGATGGCACAGTTGACCGATATATATATATATGGATATACATTTTGGGATCTTTGTGATGTTCACATGTGTGTGAGGAATTTTTAATTTTGTTTATGATGTCTAATCTGTATGCTATGAAAGACTTCTGATGGTTTATGTGTGTGTAAAGGTGTCTTGATATGATATATGCCAATCTAGTACAATGTTAGCCATGTTATCTGTGATTTGATTAATTTGTCTTGGAATATGTGTAAATGTAATGAAATCAAAATGTCGAGATAAAAGTCTAACTTGCAGGTATTTGCGAAAGAGGCAACGATCGCGGACATAGTACACATTGTTGAGCTGGAGGACGACCAGTTGGGAGTCAAGTAAGACACTAAGGTGATGAATACAATGATGGCTGATATAAACGAGGAGACCAATGATGGCAGTCTACTCGGCTTGGTTGTTGGTTTCATAGCCCAAACATATGTCACTGGAATGGAGCAATTCATGTGAGGGGGAATAGAGGGCCCAAGCAACCGAAGCGAGATTTTGTGTCCAACGACTGGTGCCATTGATGTAACCGATGTGGTAGGATAATGGAAGAGGCATCTGTCAATAACACAAATAATATTTTAGACATGAGGTATGGAAAAAAGATTAAAAACACTACAAAAGAAATAACCTAGTGTAGAATGGCTATGCTCAGGAATAAAATTTCTTTAAGTACAACCCATTGATGGGTTCTTTGAGAGAGAGGCCCTCGGGGGAAGCTAGGATGTATGCGCCTTTAGTGAGGCAATGTTGGATAATGTAAGGGCCATGCTACAGTGACTCAAATTTTCCATGGCCGAGGGTATCATGAGAAATATCATAAGAAAAGACAAGGTCACCTTCGTGAAATGAGTGAAGGTTGACATGATGATCAAAGGTGGATTTTGACCATTTTTTGGGTGCCTCATTATTCTGTAATAAAGATCGACGATATTCATCTAGGGACTCTAAGTTAAACAAACACTACTCCATTGGAGCAGTGTCGGTTAATAGCTCAATCGCGGTGCATAAGGTGGGAATTTTGTACTCGATAGGAAGAGTGGCCTCGACCCCATGGACTAGATGAAATGGTGTGAAACTAGTGGCAATTTTCACAGACGTATGGTAAGCCCATAGCGCGAAAAATAACATATGATGCCAATTGGTCTTATGTTTGTTAACCATGCACTGCAACATGTTCTTGAGGACCTTGTTAACTTCTTCGACTTGAATGTTGGACTAAGGGTAGTATGGTGAGGAAAACTCATGGGAGAATCCTAACCGGGATGAGAGTTTGACGAAAATCTCATTCTTGAAATGTTTCTCGTGATCAGAGACTAGTTGGAGTGGGACTCCAAAGTAGGATATGACGTGGTTAAAGAAAAAATGTGTTGCAGTGTCAACGGTGTTGTTGAAGGTAGGCATAGCTTTATCCCACTTTGTCAAGTAATCAACTACAACAATGATGTATTTGTGTCCATTGTTGGATGGAGGGTTGCATGTCATGAAGTTGATGCCCCATTTAAAAAAGGGGCCTGCAGTAATGAGTGGGTGTAGAGGAGCAGGTGGTGCTCATGCTCTGTTGGCATAAAGATGGCATTTATCACATTTCTTCATGGCATGAATGAAATCGTGAAATTATGTAGGCCAAAAGTAACCTACGAGGATGATTTTCTGAGCGGTGGACATCCCTGAAAGGTGGCCCCCACAAGCGCCGCTGTGGAAGTTGTTCAAGACTCGATCAACCTCGTCAATAGTCAAGCATCGACAGAGTATGGTGTCGACCCCTCGCCGATATAAGATATCTTCGATGAGGAGATAGTGGGGGGCCTGATGGCGAATACGTCGACGATCATCTCGTGAGAGGTGGTTATCGAAATTTTGGGTTCGGAGGTAGACGAGGAGATCGCCGTACCAAGGATCATCTGAAGTGATGTAAAAGAGATGTTCATTGGGGAAGTTGGTATTGACGGGGGAACTAGTAGTATTGGAGGGGAAGGCTATGATGATTTCGGCGAGGACAAGAGCTTTCTTGCTCTTGGGTGTTGAAAATTCAAGATCATACTCCTGAAGGATAACGATCCATCGAGCAAATTTACCATTAATTTTCTGATGACTGAGCAAGTATTGCATGGGGTTGGAATCTGCTATGACTTTGGTTGTGCGAAGAAAAATGTAATGGCGCAGTTTCTGGACTGCGAGGATGACTGCACGGGCTAGTTTATTTTCATGATTGTATTTCAAGGGTGGACCTGAGAGGTTTTTACTAATGTAGTAAATGACATGCTCACGATCATCATCTCCTATTTGAACGAGAACTCCTGCTACTGAGACAGTTGAGGCTGATATGTAGAGGATATAGTCGCTATAATAGTTGGGTGAACTAATTAAAGGGGTGTTGGAGAGTTCCATTTTAAGATTTTCGAAAGCATTTTGGGCATGTTCATCCCAGTGGAATGTGATGTCGTGGCGTAGTAAGCGAAGGGAACTGTGTGCTTGAGTGGCATAGTTTGGGACAAATCACCGTAAAAATTTATCTTTTCCTTGTAGGCTCTGGAGTTGGCGTAAATTTTGAGGGGGTGGAATTTCTGTGATGGCCTGGACTTTGAGGGGATCCATGGTAATACCACTTTGGGAAATGATGAACCTAATAAAGTGCCTAGTAGTGATGAAGAACATGCACTTGAGGGGGTTCAAGCTGATGTTGTACTGATGACACCTTTGGAAGGTGACTCATAAATCATCAAGATGCTGAGCGCATTTTTTGGATCGAGTTGTGAGGTTGTCCAAGTATGCGAGGATGATATGAGCCAGATCATGAAAAATGTATGTCATAGCCCATTGGAAATTTGCGCCAACGTTTTTTAGGCCAAAAGGCATGACATGATATGAAAAATTACCCCAAGGGGTGATAAATGTAGTCTTGTATTGATTGAATGGATGGATTTGGATTTGGTTATAGCCAGAGAAACCATCCATGAAGGATAAAACCTCGTAGCCTACGCAGTCGTCGATAATTTGATCGATGAAAGGCTTTGGAAAGTTGTCTTTGGGAAAAGCGTGATTGAGATCGCGAAAGTCCGTGCATACACAGATGGTGCCCTATTTTTTGTTAACGGGGATAGGGTTGGAGACCCATGAGGTATAGGCGATGGGGTAGATGAACCCAACAGTGTGTAATTTGTCAATCTTGACTTTGATGACCGCTGATTTGGATGGGTGTAGCGGTTGTTTCTTTTGGTGAATTGGTGTGATATCAGGCCAGGTGTCTATGCAATGTTCGATAATAGAGGGATCAAGGCCAGGCATTTCTGTGTATGACCAGGTGAAAATATCCTGGTATTCTTGGAAGAGGGCTTGGTAGGCGATGATTTCTTTAGGAGTGAATGCCTTGTGATTTCCTTGACGATTTCCTTGATGACTCCATTTCCATAAAAAATGGAGTCGTCAAGGAAATCTAGTTCACAGTCCTTTGTTACTTGTGTTCTGTGAGATAGCGACAATAATGGAGGAAGCGATGAGTGGTGGTGGTGTTCGAGGGAGTTGGGCATTTGTTGGTGGGGTGTCCGTCTTTCTCGCATAACGTGCAAGGAGGTTGGATGCGTGGGGGAAGTGGAGTTGTGGGCTCCTTCTTCTTTCGCCTGCCCCCAGCTGTAGAAGGGGGGTTAGTGAGTGGGGGTGTAAGGGGTATGGTGGGAGTGAGTATGGGAATCTACATCGGGATTCCTTCTATTTGGGGAGGGAGGGATGGTTGAGGAACCATCTCAGGTGGATGTAAATACCAAACTGGGATTTCCAGTACCATATTAGGAAGGGTAAGAGTTGCAGTGACCTGGAAATCCTATACACCTGGTGGGGGGTAAAAGAAAGGGATTTGAGTAATGTCTTGGGGAACTATCTCCCAAACTGGGATATGGCCTTAGGGTGAGGTGAAATCGTGAAATAGTGGAGTCGACGAGTTCATAGGAGATTCTTGAGGGATGAGCTCTGTGACTAGTGGGATGTTAGATATAAGAGAAGCCTCATTGGGAGGAAGGGTATCCTTAATGCCAGTTATTTTGGATGAGACGACACATACCTAATTGGAAGGATGAATGAGCGGTGGTGCACCGTGGTAAGTTCCTAACAAGGACGGGTCTTTGAAAATTTTGGGCCCCATCTCCATGAGTCGGTATGCCTCAACATTAGTGTGTATGAAAGGGAGAATGTTATCAATGTTGGCAGAAGGGTTAGGCTCATTATGTGAAACTTGATCGATGGTAATGATCTTCCCGTTATGGGGGAACATCATGGTTTGAAATATGGAAGAAGCAACTGTCTTCATAGCGTACATGTAGCTACGACCGAACAAGATATTGTAATCGAGTGGGGCATCGATAACTTCAATGTCAATGAGAATGGTCTTGCCCCTGAGTTCTACAATGACATTTTGGAAGAGCCCTTCGAGAGAACATCGTCGTCCGTCATAAGCTCTTAAGGTAATGGAAGATGGTATGAGTTCAGTGGAACCAAGTTTCTTCCATACAGACTTGGACATGATGCATGTGGATGCACCTTCATCAATCATGCACTGATGAATTGTAATGTTCCAAATTTTAACGGGGATTTGAAAAGCGATGAGAGAGGGGAGGTGAGGTTCTCTGCTATCAAGATCAATTGTGATGAGTTGAGTATCCGTAGGGTCAACTGCCCCTAAGGTGGAAAGTAATGAATTCCTCTGAGTGGGACAAGTTTGAAGTACTTATAAGACTGATATGGCATCCAAGGATTGTGCTAAGTCATCGACCTAACTGTAGTTATGAGCCGCCCTAGCCTGAGGGTTGTGGACATTCCTACACAATGGGATGCAAGGGATGCGAATAGGTGTTTTCGTGTTAGGGAAAGGGATCATCAAAGGGGATCTCGTTGGTGGTGGGATTGTTTCTAGGGGAATGGGAAGAGACTCAGAGGGTGAACGGTATTGACAACTATGTGTTTGTAGAAGGACTTATTCCTCACTAGTGAGGAGGATAGTATGATCTACGGGATTGCTTGGATTGAGATATTGTCCCAACTGTGGTGGGGTAGGTTGCATGTCCTGTTGGGTGTTCATCACTCCTTGGTGTGGAATGGGGTTCTGCAGCACAACTGGGGGTGGTTGTTGCATGTATTTTTGTGGGGCCTGCTAAGGAGCAGGCGGTGCTAGAGGATGTGGTCCATTCACTGATTCTTTGATCCGTTTAAAATAAATGATTTGGGGGAAATGATGAGTATAATGACCAAATTCACCACAAAGGGAGCAGGGGAAGTTGGTTCGAAGGTTATTGTTATTTTTCCCATGACGTCTTTTGTTGTTTCCCCCCTGGGGGTTCTGAGTCCCTTGATTCTAGTTGCCCCTAGTAGGTTGATTCTATTGGGGGTGATTTCCACTTTGATCTGGGTTGTTATTGTTCCGATTTTTTCCTTTCTTTTTGGCATTATTCGATTGATGGGTTGGATTTTCCATATTCAGTTGTTCAAAATTTTGATATTGTTGAATGGGAGAGGGTTGAACAAAATTAACCCTAGCATGAGGGTGTCCTTGTGGTGGAGCCATGGGCTGTGGAGGGCCAGGAAATGGAAAGTACGGATTATGTTGTGGTAATGACCTGTAAGGTACATAGGAAGGCATGGCGCTTTCACTAGTACTTAGAGTATAAGCTGAGGTAGAGGGAGTACCATAACTTGTTTGGATAGGTGGGTGTATTGTGGGTGTTGGTGGTGGCCAACTAATGGGTGTAGGAAGGGTAACAAGGCATGGTTGTTGATGAGGGGGTGGATGATAATAAGGGATTCCTCCATATGCCGATGAATATTGAGGTGTGCCATACATTGGTGGTTGTTGGGGTTGTGGATTGTGGTGTGTGGTGGTACCAATCAATTCATCTACTGAGTGAGACATCCCAGGCTTGTCTTGGCCAAATGGCACGGGTCTTGGGATATTAGGAAGTACTGTGTACAAATATCCTGATTGTGAATAGACGAGGTCGTATTGTTGAGCCTTACTGATGGCCTCTTCTTCTGATTGAGGGAAGGTGGAAGCCACATATTTACCGAGGAGAGAGACAAGTGATCTGAGAAACCAATCAAGACATTGTTGTTTGGTGGTTTCTTCTTTGCACAGACTACGTCATCGACGCCACTCGTGAATGTGATCAGCGATATGTGTGGCTGAGGTTTGTTTAAAATCAGAGAGTAGTTCAAGACCATTGTCATGGTGGATTGGTGATTGGAAGAAGGTCAAAAATGCTTTGGACAAGGACTCGAAAGTCGCATGGGACCATGATTTTTTGTCTACATACCACTTGGTTTATGGGCCAGTGAGTGTGCATTGAAATAATCAAAGTTGGATGGAATCATCCATGATGTTGTTGGAAGAGCACCATAAGTGGAAAGTCATGACATGGTTGGTAGGGTCATCTCTTGCCTTTCCTTCAAACTTGGGGATATCTGAAGGTAGTTTGGTAGGCATTGTAAACCATGTGGGGTCATGCAATATAGGATCATTTGTGAGTTTTCTTAGATCTGGTACGTTGAGAGAGACCAAATATGGCATCTGGAGTGGTGGTGGAGGATTAGTTCCAACCATGGCGTGAGTGTTTTGTGAACCTGACCCTTGAGGGGGACTAGGTGGGTTTGTACTTCCCCCTTGAGAGGAAGTTGGCCCCCCGCTTCCATGTAAAGGAGAGCGAGTGGATGGTGGACCTTGGGAATTGGACCCAAGTACAATGGAACCAAGCAAAGTAGATCCCAAGACATTGGCACTCACGGGAATGTGAGAAGGTGGGGTTGGTGAGTTGGAAAGAATAGGAACTCCACCTAGAATAGGAGGGAGATTGAGCAATCATCTTGAATGATGGGGGTTCTATGGGTCCCCTATGATGTTCAACTAGCTGAGTGAATGTGTGTGAATGGTGATGAGAGAAATAAATAAACAAGAGCCTTTGCTGCAATTTTTGAACTTTACACGATATATATCCAAATCAAATGTAATCATAAGTGCATCATACATAAAGTGTTTTGATAAAGAAGCATATATGTGGATAGATGGATTTTGTCCATGCGGGGGAACAAAGAAAACAAATTCTCGTGTCTTAGAAAACGTAATGTCCTTCCTCTCAAATAGCACTAGACCTTCCAATAGTACTCAACAGTGGGGTTTGAAGCCACCTGAAGAGGGACTAGTGAAGGATGAAGTAATCAGTTATAATGAGGGGTAGAGGGTGCATATCCTAAAAGGGCTGGAAATATTTCCCTATAGCCACACAAAATATGATCAAGGTGCAATTGCAACCCACAATTGCCACCTGGGTAGATGTCCTAAAATTTGGTCACTAGGTACCTTGGTCAAAGTGCGACATTTATATTTTTGGCCTAAGAAATGGGTCATGGGCTGGATCTCATCCAAGAGGTGGGTGCCTCAAGGGGGGATGCATATAAGAAATAGACCTCGACCTTCAACCCTTCACGGATATCTCTCTGCCTTATGGTGTTAGGAACACTTGACTTGGAGGATTTAAAGTTCCCTATTTGACAACTTCTATTGTTTTGAAAATGTGACAACCAGATAACGGGGAGTTATTTGGATGCCTATCCCCGAAATCCTCCCTAGACTAAAATATTTCTTTTGGCACCTCCTGTGGAGAAAAACTTAGTGAGTTTTTAGAAAAAAAATTAGATGTGGTTTGTTTGAGAGATTAGAGGCGTGAACCAACCTCGTTGAAATTAAGTGGGAGTGGATAGTTTCGTCAAGAAAAGGGTGGGGTGTTTTGGAATCCCTTTGGAGGAAAATTACTTCAACCTCCACGTTTCGAGATGAAGACTATGTGAGTGAGAAGTGACTTTGTGTGTGAACAAGTGAAAGTGTGCCAATTTTTAATAATTTAGGTGTCACCTTGTTGCATGTGAACTTCGCATGGTCCTTACAAGTGTTGATTACCTAAGTTACTATGTGGCATTGGTACAACTTTGCAGAATTTTAAAGTCCCCAAGAAACTAGCATGTGGACATGTGGGTCCTTACTATTCCTTTAAATCCCTATTGTGATTTAATCTAAGAAAGATTTGAAACTATCCTAGATTGTGATCATGTGGGCATGTATGGGCCCATTACAAAACCTTTAAACTTCCCTAGTGATTTAATCTAAGAAAGTAAATTTCAACACTATCCTATCTTTGTAGCACGTGGGCATGTGTGGGCCCGTTACAAGTTTAAGGTGTGTTTGAAAAATAAACTAAGAGGGGTCCTGAGGGGGTGTTTTCCTCTCCTAAAGATTTTGTCTTTTTTAAGGGAGATGAAATTGTCCTACAACATCTTTCTATTTCTCAAGATTTATTTGAAGCATGAGAGAAGAGCATACTCAACGATTGGTATCCAATTTCTGGTCCCAATGCAAGTTTTTATGTTATTACAAATGATTCCAACTTATACTCTTAGTCAAAGAAGGCCATCCATGTGGAAAAATGAAAGAAAAAGAGGAAATAATGATTTTAAACACCCTAAGTGCCTATGTGTTTTTGACTAATCCCTTTATATGGAGAGGGAACTAAGTGTGATGTAGATTACAACATGCATGGAATCATCTTTAAGAAGGATAGGGGCCTTCCACAAATCACAAAAAGGCTTACAATGTGTATTTTTATGCACAGGTGTGTGGGTCTCAGAGTAAACAGAGGCGCACTGAGCGCCAATGCGCGAACTGACAAAGACTTTTGAGCACAGGTGCGCAGAAGGCGTTGATTAATACGGTGATTTTGGTGCACATACGCACAATGTGTGACTGTGGACCAATAAACCCGCGCACAACTGTCACATGGCCGTGAATAAAATTCTGGATGAAATTCTCTCAGCTCAGCTTTGAATTTGATGTTTTGTAGGTCCACTTGGGCCGGTTATGGAACCTGCAGGTTAAATAAACAGAAAGAAGAGATAAAATAACCCAAATGGGGTAGGAAATTGATACCTTTCCCTCGTGGAGTCGCCAATCTGTTGTGCCTCTTTTGTCACCTAAATGAGAAAAACATAGGTGCTCACAACCTTAGTTGGGTTAGCTAAGCAAGACAGCTGTAAAGGAAAGGGTTAGAAAAATAAACATAAAAGACTAAGATAAGAATTAAACTAGGAAAGGAAAGAGCAACTAAACTATTGTGCATAAGGACATAAGAACAAGAAACAAACAAGACTCATGTCACCAATGGAAGGGATTGTATTAGTGAAAATAAAACACCGAAAAGAAAGAGGACTTTGGGTCCCTTCTTCCTCCAAGGGAGGGCTCTTGGACCCCCAAGATTGAGCTCTTCTTACAACCTGAAAACTAGAAAGAAATGGTGAAAGAATCCCAAGATAACCCACTCAAAAGGTGATGTGGATTGCCCAAATGGAATGGTGCTAGTATGCTCTTGATGAGAAAAGACCATTCCCCAAGAGAATAGCAATAGCATAACCTTACAAACGAATTCCTTGAAAATGTAGCGCACCCATGGCTTTGTTTTATAGCACCTCTTTGAGGTATTATGCAACCAACTTTTAGTGTGAAAAGGGGTTTTTTAGGGCACCTATAGGTCTTTGACCAGCCACCTATCTAGATCCAGCTGAGATTTGGATGTCAAATCGACTTGGAAGCTCAACCAGAAGTGGGTGGGAGGCCGACCAACATCATAAATGTGTCGTTCTCAGGTGTGCACGGCTTTTAGCATTCACAGTCGTGCATCATGTGCATGTGCACTTTTCCTGCATTTCTTGATGGCGCATCTGCGCGTGCACCCTATGTAGTCATATCGCATATTAATTTTATAACTGGTTGTATAGTTTTGGACCTTTTGGAAATGATTTTTGGCAATTTTGGTCCATGGGTGAACTCATATCTGCTTGAAGATGATGGATTCCTGTAACCATTTGCGGATGAAATTTCAGTGATAACAAAGGCCTTCCCTGATGTTTAAATTGAAAAAAAATCTTTCTACCTTCCTTTGTTTTGATTCTTCGAAGGTCATGTTCACATCCTAAAAGTCTCCTAAGAAGTTTCCAATCGATTTGAAGTGCTCGAAGGACCAGATATGGAAAGGAAGCACAGACAGTCTTACCCAAACCAAAATTTTATCCAACCATTCTGTACTAGAATCAAAGAGAGGGCTCGAGGGTTTAAGTAGAAGAGGAGAGTTGTTTATGCTCCAAGGTTTTCCTAGTGCCCACTTGGAGTGCATAGAGTTTTGGAAGGTGAAAGCGTACCAATTCCTGTTCAACTCCACAAGCTCTGGAAGATAACCAAGGTAATCCTTCCAAACCTTTTTCATCCAATCATAAATAGTTATGACTGCAAATATTCTTCCACTGACACGACCTACCAACGTTTGATTTTACATGTGGGTTACCTGGCTTAAATCTAATTCTTCTCTGAGGGCCAAGTTCCCAATCCTTCCTTTTGATTTTAGGTTTTTCCCTTTTAGCCTGGATCCTTCTACCTTTGATAGTGTGCCCCCGTGAAATGACCTGTTGTCAGAGTAAGAGGGATTCTCCCATGAGATTTCTTTGGAGAAGGGTATCTAGTCACAGCCTCTATGTTCATCATCTTCTAATAGAGCTGAGATGAAAACCCTTGTTGGAGGGGAAGGTAGAAGAAACTCCTTGTCCTTTTTTTTATAGAACTGGAGAACCTGCGCCATCTACGGGGAAAAGAGCATCGCACGAAGACGAACTTGGAGAGAGTGTTAGTCCCCCTTCGGCTTGGCTGAAACAATCTAAATATGTGGCCCGATGTAGAATGAGAGAGGGTAACGAGCATCCTGAAGTGTTTCTCAGCCCCAAAATCCAAGGTTCGATGAAATCTTTGAAAATAAAGCCATTGAGAAGAGGAGTTTGGGAAGGGAGCCCTGGTTCAATCGACAGATAAAAAGGAGGAAGAAGAGGTAAATCCCCCGTGCTCGCTAGCTGTGAAAAAATACCTCCACCTGTCATTTCCTTAGATGCCATGGCATCCAACGGGACCAGCTTCCTATTGGCACCAAAAGATAACATGGTTTGCGAGAAGGAGGCCTCCATGGTTAGTGCGACAGAGAGGTATCACTAAGAGAAATCTCCAGGTAAACAGAACAGGGAAAAGGCAGTTGGGGAAACAAAAATAAAGGGGAAAAATTCTTAACCGAAGGCCGGAGGAAAGAATAATAGGCTGGTATGGAAACTTCACTCCATAACTACATACCCTCCCCATGTATAGTGATTCACATACAAATAAAATGAAAAAAAAAAAAAAAAATATTCATCTCAAAACAACAATAGATACATCTTTATTCCTATTTTAAAATATGAAAGTAAAATCATTATAGTTATAACTCATAAAAAATTTGCAAAATTGATCGTCTTCAAAGGCATCTTTAAACTAATAAACAATAGCATATCTCCCAAATTCATCATTCTCAATAGACACATTATCATCTTCTTCAACATCATTTTGTGCTTCCATTGTGTCATTTTGTTCTTCCATTGGTTCTTTGATATCTACAAGTTCTCCAAAGTGATCCTTTCCAATCATTCCTCCTAATGGTACTTGAGGTTCCTTTGACAAATTTTACACCTTGGATTCACTAAAATATCCTTTCCTCAAGCCAACTTCCTGCATTTCATTTGGAAGAGTTGGAATAGCATTAATTGTTTGTTGAATAAAATTGCGCTGCATTGGGTCACTTTCAATGGCTATGAAATTCATTACTTTCTGTAGGCAACATGCTAATGTTGTACCTAATCACCAAATAAAGAATAAATAATGAATTTAGATATTATAACCATGAGGGATATCCACAATCATATCCAATGAGGGATATCAATATCATATCCAATATTTTGAATATTATAACCATGAGGGATATCTGCAATAACTAGGGAGTATTCTTTTTTAGGAACAATATTTGCAATTTTTTCATAATCACCTAATATCACTTTATATTTAATAGTGTCGATCCCATTCCAAATGTAGTGATCAATGGTGTCATCAAGTTGAAAATTTTGAACATGTCTCCTTCTTTCTCTTTCAAACTTGGATTTTTGAATAAATGTTTTTTTAAGTTTCAAGTACTCCATCTGCATTCTTCTTTGGCATGTTTAATGAAACAAACAAACATATAGTTATATATCTATAACTATTAAAATATAAATAAATTAACTTACAAACAAATAATATGAATGTAATAAATCAACATACATTTTTGAATGCAACAAAAAATTGTTTCAATACTGTTGAAGAGCTTGAATCTAGATAGTTGAGTTTAACATCATCCCAACTTTCTTCATTCAACATCTTGACCATTTCCTCTTGTATTTTCATATACACCTTGTGACTAAATAAAACAAAAATAATGTTAAACTGATATGTTAAAATGAAAAAAATATTTTTCTTGTCCTAACATAAATAAAAATAACTCAACAGACTTACTTTTTAAATTCATCACACATTTCTTCCATTGACAATTCTCCCGACCTAACACGTGATAACATAGTTATGATAAGTTTATCATCCTTCACTCCTTGTATTGATCTCCAAGGTGTTATAGTCATATCATCGGGAAGCTTTTTTATGTCGGGACTTGTCTTACTTGTGCCACATATCAATGGTTCAACCTTCTTAACTCTCTGATTTTTTATACTAATATTTTCCCATAGGGTGAAGATCTCATCTATCAAATCCCATACCTATCTAGTTCTAAATCCCAATTGAAAATAGTTATCCACAACTCTAAATATATCACTTCCTTTGCGATTTTTTTCTTTTGTATTTTCATCATCAAGTGGGAATCCTATTTCCATACAACATTGCTTCCAAAACTTAACATCAACATTTGATCTCTCCCCACAACATGTTTTAGAAAATTCATTATGGATAAATCTCGCCCTTTGAATGAAGGTCATAGAAATTATGTACTCATTTTCTGTGTTATGATCCCATGCCAATAACTTTTCTTCTGAATCTGTTAAACCGACATAAATTATGCATTTGAATGTCTCAAAAAGAGGATTATTGGGATATTCTTGCATCAATTATTTTCTAGCCTTTGCATAATGATTTCCTCCAATCACATAATATTTGTAGTCAAAACATTTTGATCTATCAAATTCTTCCCTCGTAGGAACTTCCATTGGGTCAACAAGAATTAGGTAGTCAGCCATGTGTGCATATGGATTGTAGCTAGTCAATGCTTTCAAATTGTGAATATGCAAGTGTTGCGGTTTTCTAATTTGACATTTTTCTTGCCCTTCTGTGGGTTTATAAAGTTGTTTCACATTCAACTGAAATGTGTTTCCATCATCAACTAAGTTTGTCATCCTCATTCTATTTCGAATGGCATTTTTTGTTGTTTTCATAATACCATCCTCTAGATTAGCACCTGGTGTTATTATTTCTCTGCTACCTTTAGGAATTTCACTATAATACTCTGAGCTAACGATGGATTCTTGAACATTATCAACATTTGTTTTCTTCCTCTTATGATTTAAATGTGTTTCATATAAATCAATGATTTATTCATAATCAATAGGAATAGACTAATCATCAACCATCACTCTTTTGCGTTTATCTTGTTTGTTCTTTTTGCAAGAAGGAGAGATAACCTCATTGGGACCAATCTCAACAAAATATTCATTTGGAGTTTCCTCATTTTCAAATGTAACCCTTTTAGGATTTCTAGAATGAGGATTTTTCTTTCTTCTTTCATTTTCTTCTTTGTCTATTCTTGCAGGTTCAACCTCCATTACTTTCTGTTTCTTTTTCCTTCCTTCTTGTGTCTTTTCCATATGAAAATCATTGATGACATCCATGATATCATTCTCTATAGAGTAAATCCTAGTAACATATGTGAAAGTCATTCAAAAAAATCTTGTAAAAATAAAATATAACAGTTTCATTTTAAATAAAATTAAAACATTACCATGATACTAAAAATAATAAACGACACAAAAATATAAATACAAAACTTGCATTGCCTTTCTCAATGTCATCAACGATGGATGCACATAATTCTGAAAAACATTCACTCTTGTTATAATTGCTCAATTTGAAACAATATTTAAACTTGATATAAGTTCTCCATTGTTTGACAAGTGCATAAACAATATATGTGGTTGGAACCAAACATATATCTCGTAACAAGCCAATTGCCTGATAATTTCCTTGCACATGTTCTAATTTGGCACAATAACAATATATATGATCTTCATTGTTTCCTTGCATGTCTTTAACAAACCAAGATTATTCTTGTTTGTTTTCACCTTCCACATATTTCCACTCTCTAACATTCTTCATTGCCTTTGATAGCTCAGGTGTTAAGCTATGATTTTATTTCCTAACATTCATGGAGGTTCTAGATGCATTTTTGGATGCCATTATTGTAGGTCGTGATCTAGATATATTCATAGATAATCTCTTTCCTACCATTTTCCTATATTAAGATAAAAAAAAATTAGGCCTTTCACATTATAATAAATTAAAAAACACAACATTGAATATAAAAACTAGTTTTAAAAAAAAATAAAAAAAATTACCCATATGTAAAAACATTTGACCCATGGACTTATTGGGATTATGATAGGACCGTGGACTGTGACTTGGTCATGGGGGGCCAACCCTGTGGCCAATCTTTGGGAGTTCCCATGTCTTTTCCACAGGGTTGGCCAGGCATCGGCCTATCCCCCACGGCCAAGCCCCGGGTGTGCCCAGGGCTTGGCCATGGGGGCTGGGGTGATGCCCAACATCACCCCAAACCCTCGTGACTAAGTCATAGAAATTGTTGAGTGACCACCATGGGCCAAAACTAATAAAATTTAAGTAAAATAAAATAAAATAAAAAAGCTAAAAAAAAATTAAAAATTATACCTAAATTTGACTTTTTTTTCTTCTTCTTTTTTCAAAAACTCTTAAGGATTTTGTTAAGATATTTTGAAAAAAGTATCAAATTTTTTAAAAAGTTGGGTATTTTTTAGAAAAAAATAGAAAACATCTAAACAAATTTAAGGTTTTTTAATTTTCGCATGAAAAAATATTATGTGATTCAAAGATAATCTTATAATTGTTGTTTTGGTAAATTGTAAGAATTTAAAAAATAACTAACATATGAAATTCTAGATTCTTCTCGAATGTCTTCTCGATGTTTATAATACTTAACAATTAATTCCCAATATATAACACAATATAAAAAGATAAAACAAGACTGTGTATATATAACACAGATGATATAAATTACTGTTAGTATAACGAATGTGGGATAAATAAAAATTGTGTATATTGTCTACATATATACCTAAAATTATATGGATCATCAATATGTTTAATAAATGTGGGATATTTAATAAGTGAGGATTTTCAAGGTACCGATGAATATTTCCAAGGCACCAATGAAAATGATGGAGAAATTCCCTCAAGTGGAAATTTTAAAAGTAGTGAAGATGATTATGACAATGGTGGACACTTTTTCCCGAGTGGGGAATTTAAAGACAACAATGTTGGTGATTATGAATTTCCCCCAAGTGATAATTTTCAATCTAGTAATGAGGATGATGAAGAATATCTCTCAAGTGGCGATTTTCAAAGTAGTGAAGATTATTACGCCATTGGTGGTCACACTTTCCCAAGTGATAAATTAAAAAGAAACAATGTTGATGTTGATTTTCCTCCAAGTGAGGATTTTCAAGATACTAATGAAGGTTTTCAAGGCACTAAGAAAGATGGTGAAAATTTTCACTCAAGTGGGGATTTTGAAAGAAATGAAGATGACTATGTCAATAGTGGACACAATGTTGATGATGATTTTCCTCCAAATTATTATGTTGATGATGATATTCTCAATCATTCAGCTGTAACAAATGAAGGAGATCGACATTCTCTAGTTCAGTCTCCTAACAATGTTTTGCTTGATACCCCTTGTGGTGATAAGGAAAATCCCTCTAGTGAGGATGATGAAATAGTGGAGACATTGCAAAGAAACATTGTGTCTAGAACCAAGATTTGACCTTTTTATATCAATCCAAATCATTCTAGTTATACAAGGTCTATGAAATAATTTCTTATTAAATCAATTTCCATAAGTGAATTGATTTCAAGTAAATGTTGTCAAAAGAATTGTTTGAAAAACATGGACTACATGTATTCCTTGAATACAAGGAAGACATATTTGTCAATGAATAATAGCATGAAAAATTCATATTTGATGGGGTGCATGATATCCACCAATATAGGATATGATTATCGCATTGGGAATATTTTACTTTGTAGAAAGGATTTCAAACAAATTCACTGAATTAGTAATCTTCACCTATCAAGAATCCAAACAAGGTTGGAAAAAGATCAATCATTTTATTCAAAGGTACATCATGGATGAGAGAGTGGGCCATTCACAAATACTACATGGAGAGTGGGCCATTCAGAAATACGTCATGGATGCATGATTTATTTTACAAACATGGAGAGTGTATGCCACATAGAGACACAATACATATTCCAGATAATTTTTCAAGGAGGGAAATCTACAACTTATACAAAGGATATGCTGAAGGTGTTGAAGGAAATTGTAATTTTATTACATATGCATATTTTACAAGAATATGGAAGAAAAAATTCAACAATGTCCGTATTCCTAAGAAGTCAAGGATGGGGATTTGTAGTATATGTGTTACTCTTAAATCAAGAAGAGATAAATCTGAAGGGGAAGAAAGAGGTATGTATTTACTATTTTTTTTTTAAATTGAATAGTTATCAACTATGAAAACATACGATCAATATTTTCATTTTATGTCATGTGAAGATTCCATAGTCAAAGCACTTCAAGAACATCAAAAACAACAATCAAGTGAAATACAAAGTTGTACAAACATCGGAAGAAGTGTTATTATGCTCCAAACAAATATTTAGGTATGATAATTCATGGCATGGACTAGAAGAAAACACTTCTACCACATTTTGTCCATACACCAAAAACTTTACAGGAAGAGAATTTCATTCAGTTTCAGTTGGTTGGTTGTATGGTTTTCAATGGAAAAATGTGTCCAAGGGTTTAATTCACAGCTCCAAATATTCATAATGATGCAAATCTGACCATCACCATAATTCATCATGTTCTCACTCATTGGTCATGAAATCTTCCTCAAGTTCTCTATCTACAGTTGGACAACACTAGTCGTGAAAATAAAAATCAAATTTTGTTTGGATATCTAAGCATGCTTGTTGAAATGGGAATCTTTCAAAATGTGAAAGCTGGTTTCCTTCTTGTTGGACACACTCATGATCATATTGATCAAATGTTCAGTTGTTTTTTAGTAACATTGAAGAGGGAAAATGTTGGAAGTCTACCATCATTGATTGAATGTATCAAGAAAGCATACATTCAAGAGCCTCTTTTTCATATATTAGAAGAAACTATTGACATGTGAAGATTCATTCAGGGATCGCATTGTGAAGACAAATGTATTGATAAACTTAATGACATTAGCTTACAACATCAATTTTGTTTCAAAAAAATTGATGGGAAAATACTTATATCGAGAAAGAAGTATTCAATTACTAGAGAATAGGGGCCTTAATCAGGTTTATCATTTTTGAAGTTCATTCCAGATCATCCAATTTTTTCATCAAAGTTATTATTTTACAATCAGTTGCTGAAATCCATAGTGCACAGAGGCATAATAGAGATGTAGATTATTCTGAATGCCTGGAATAAATTAAAAACTCCATTAAGGATACATATGATTACTTTGATGTTGTTGATTTTTTTTGGTGGGAGTCTTTTTTCAATAGTCAAAGTGACATAATTTCAAGTTCAACAAATGAAGATAAAATGTTGAGGACTCCATTTCATTAGCCACAAAATATGCCAAATGAATCTTAAGAAACAAATATTGTTGAAGTTCAACAAGAATCTCAAGGTTCTATTGATTTTACACAAGAAGAGGAAAGAGAAATGTATATTGGTTCGCGAAGGTCATGTGCACAACGTGAAGCCATGGAAGACCTTTACAGGGGTTCAGTACAAGATATTAAAGAGGGTAGCATGATTTCAGTTTTAGCGACTGAAGATCCACATGGCTATCCATTTTGGATAGGAAAGGTTATAAAGATTGAGAAATAAAATGATGATGTTATTGCAATTAAAGTGCATTGGTATGAAACAAGTACACACCCATTCAATGGTGTGTACAAGCCAGAGATGGTGGTTGAGAAACATGCCAATAGAAAGAGAAAAAGAAAGGGTCAAAATACAACTCTTCATCACACTGACCTATTAAAATTAGATGATGTTTTCATACTTGTTTATGACTTCAATTTGACAAAGAGATGAACTCTTCACTCCAAGACAACAAAGATTATCGAGAGGTTGTTTCCACAAGAAATAAATGCAAGATGGGAGTCTATTGAACCTAGTCGTAGATCTAAAATGAATTTGACATCTGAAATGTTGGGCATGCATGTAGACTGAGATGATGCATTCATCGACAATAGAGAAGAGTATGAATCATCTACATCTTCATCCAAAAATTCATCTCAAGAAAATGTAGACTCTGATGGTATTTCATAAACCATGAGTCAATATGAATAAGTGTATGAAAAATTTTATGCATTTTTGATCCATACGATGTTTGTATGGTAACTAGAAATGAGATTTCAACTTACATATGATCTTACATGAAGTTATGAATATTTTGTTATGTTTTATGAATGATATGTTTTATTTTATTTTGGATAATATAATAAAATTTCTTAGCTCATATGTTTTGAATATGGACAATATAACAATAGTTTTAAGAAATTATTTATGTTTCATTCAATGTAACTTGTATTTACTTTTTTATTATTATAAGTAAAAAAATTATTAAAAAATGACATTGAACTTTTAAAGTATATTGTGATATTTTCATGGCATTATGTATTACATTGTTCTTTGCATGATAATAAGATTTAAAAAGTAAACATTTAAGGGTTAATTTTATGATTTTGTTTATAGTAATGATGAGTTATTTTACCACATTATAAAAATGTGTCATTTTCATACCCCAATTTTAGAATGGGTGCTACCGGTAGCAGTACTTTTCAATTTGATGGCTGATTTTGAGTTTTTGGTTTTCATGGTAACAAGTGATAAAAATATGATTTCAAATGATATCAAAATTTAACGTTTTGAAAAGAAAAAAAACTTCAAAAACATCTTTTTTTTAGGTGTTCATTTTAAGGTTTTTCTGAGCTACTGTATGAGTTTTGAAGGACATGTTTGAAAAATGTTGTAATTTTGACCCCGTTTAAAAAAACGGTGCTATCGATAGCACCACCTTTTGATTTGGGGGTTGATTTTGATGTTTTTTATGAAAAAACATGGGCTTTTGGAGCCAGAGTTCTGGTTTCGAGGTCACAGTTCTCATTAAGTCCATAATTATGTTTCGATAGTTCTCATCAACTCTAACCCTTTTCAAGCATGGGGCTTCCTCCTTGTATCATTTTATTTCTTCTTCTTTGGACTATGGAGACCCATTCCACAAATTCTAGTTTTGTCCTTCTCCCTTCCTTCTCCAATTTTTTAGGATTCCCCCAAATATGTTGGGAGATCTTTCCTAGGTCCCCCAACCATATGACCTTTTTCTTTCTTAGGTTGTGTTTTTTTCCTCAACCTCATAACTGTTAGAAAAAAAGGATCGTGGAACAATAAAATAAAATAAATGCAGAAATAAAACACAAAATATACACAATACAATAGAGACATAGATATTTGTGGTTCAACTAGTGTGGGATACGTCCACCAGAGAAATTTTCGGGTCCTTCCTTTTTATTATCCAGCAAATGAAGGGATACAACCTACAACACACTCATTGTAACTTTCTCTTCTTTCTCTCACAGTCTCCTCTCTCAGAATAAAATATTCGCAATGATACACAGTCGAAATACAATTCCCTCATAAAAGAGGGTTTCCTTATAGGGAAAAAAACCCTAACATAACTTCTACCGTCAGATCTTCTACCTTATAATGAATGGTCCAGATTTACTATGAAATTACAATATACATTTACAAGATAATTTTTCCTTCGGGGGCTTAACCCTCAAACTCCCATCGGGGGACGCTGACCCTAAACCCCCAATGGGGGGACTCTTTCCTTGGGATCCCACATTCGGGGGGATGATCCCCCTGTACCCTGCAGGGGGGAAAACCCCCCCTGCAACCCCCTGCGTGGATGCATGTATAGTATTGTGGGGTGTACAGTCTTCATGGGGTATAAACACGGATGAAAAAAAAGACCTATGAACCAGGAAGATAATTAAGCTCCACAACCAACAATAACCTATATCCCCCCTTTTTCATGTTCCATTGTTTCATCACCCTATATCCTTATTTAGGCTTGTTTCTCCCTCCTTCCTTTTATTTCATTAAAAGCTTGTCTAGAGTTGTGTCTTTCTATGTTGACCTATGTTCTACCCTTACCACTTATCAGGATGGGCATGTCACAACCCTGTTATCTCATGACTTGGGGTTGGAATAGAATTAATATCCCTCCACTTCTCCTCATTGTTTTTCATTAGGGGAAATTTGAGGTCTAAAATATACCTTTTAAGGAAAATAGTAAAATAAGAGTTATGAATTTTCAAAGGGAAGGAAATAATTTTTTTTTAAATCATATTTTCAACTTATCTCCTTATAGGTTTACTCATATTTCAAATGTAGGAACTCCTTGGATGAATAATTCAATTCCGCATCCAACAAGTATGTGCACTGCATAATTTTGATAGACCCATAGTGAAATAAGCTAAAAATACATGAAAAATACAAGAAACACATTTTTTCATGTATTTCCAACTTATCTCACTATGGGTCTATCAAAAGTATGTAGAGTGGGTACTCCTGAGATGTATAATTTAATTATGCATCCAATGAGTTCCTACACTTGAATTTTGAGTAAACCTATAAGACAATAAGTTGAAAATATGTTTTAAAAAAGTAGTTTCTTCCTTTCCCTCAAAAAATATTTACCCTTGTGATTGAAAGCATCATATTGAATCCTATTGGTTATACTAAAGTTGATTTTGATAGTACATTTTTTTTTAGGCCCATTTTTTACCTAAACATTCCCCTAATGTCTCCATGGTAGATATTTTACCACCTCACCATGTGGTCGTCCTTTTCTCCACTATAGGAATCCCCTTCATGAATCTAAACCCTTGATCTAGTATGAATATAATTACTATGGAATTCAATTTACACTTGAGTATCATGCAAAAACAAGTCTACTCAAGATGGGTTATCCCTTTCCTTCACTCAAGGATTGCTATAGTGGGAAAACCCCCCTGCGGACTACACTAGGGTTCTAAAGTGCAGGTAGATCTAACCATCTAAAGTCTCCTAATTTTAACAACTATCCCGACAATACCCACATTCATATATAAAGTACAAAGTATTGTTGGATTACTGAGAGGGGGGGTGAATATGTAATAGAGAAATGTAATCCTTTTTAACCATATAATCCAAGTGTTATATCAATGTAGCATTATCATCCAATAAATGCAGAGTAAATAAGAAATGAACAAATTAAAAATCATACACATACACAATACACTAGTTTTTTATGTGGAAACCCAAAGGGGGAGAAAACCACGGAATGATTTTTCATATATGTCTTGAAGAATTACATTCATTGGAAGCACCAACTTCCGTTGTTTTCCAGCTACAACTGGAAGGAGGCTCCAACCCCCTAGTTTTTCAAGCTACAACCTGAGGGAAGCTCCAAATCCCCAATTATCTAGCTACAACCAAAATGAGGCTACAACCCCCTATGTTCTCCATCTACAACTGAAAGGTGGATACAAAAACCTATCCTTTCCCC
>ML816600.1:19182-32219 GCA_009831015.1 Picea engelmannii
TAATAATAATAATAATAATAATGTGTTAAAAGTAATTAATTCTTTTGTAATTATATTTTAGTGAAATGTTATGATGTAAGAAATATAAATGGACATTTATTTTGGATATGAAAGTGTTCATTTACTTTTTATTTGAAATTTGTTCATTGTTTTAGGGCATGGGAGGAAATTCAGAGATGTTTTTGGTAAGAAATGAGAATATGTCATATCTTAATGTGGTTGTGTAAACTTAGCAAGGTGTTATATGTGGGGGTAAATTAAAGCCTACTTTAATTTATCTTTATTTGTGGTGAGAAAGTTAATATCATGTAGTGACATCTCATGGGCTCAATACAAGTGTTATGATAGAAAAATCCTTGTAATACTATTTTTATTTAAAAGAATACAAATGATGGAAAATTATTCATATTGGCTAAGTTGAATATTGATTTAACATTATGTTATGGTGAATTGATATTGTTGGTATCATTTTGTCATCAATATGTATTTTTGTGTTGTAAATATTGGTAATCTACAATATTTATATTCTTTGTTTTCTTTATAATAATAATTATTGTGTGATCTATGCATTTAATTAGTAATTTTAAAATAAGAAAATAGATCCTCATAGTATAAGGAATAATTTCAAAATAAGAATAGTAGAAGGAAAACCTGAACAAAACATACTGAAACATAATCATAACTAAGAAAGTTCAATTTTAGAATGAAAAAATATGTTCTCTATCTATAATGAAACATAATCATAACTAAGAAAGTTCAATGTTGGAATGAAAATATATATTCTCTATTTATAGAAAAATGGATGGCTAAAAAACAAGGTCGGAAGGTTATTGTAGTGGAAATATGACATATTTCTACATAAGGATCATGGATACAAGATTTAAATATGACACTTCATCTTATTGGACTACTATCTACACTTGAAAAGGATAAGTGGAGAATAATAGAAGTGATTTTGTGACTCATACTTAATGGAATATATAAAAGGATCATGGATACAATATTTAAATATGACGGTTCATCTTATTGTACTACTATCTATACTTAATGGAAAATATAAGTGAAGTATACTTAATGAAAATGATAAGTGGATAATAATAGAAGTGATTTTGTGACTCATACTAAATGGAATATATAAGTAGCGTAACATTTTCAAATTCTTAAATGAATCGCACCTAATTATAAGTACAAGTGGAGGAGACTTCAATAATTCAACAATAATGGGCAAACAAGGTCATGGACTCCTTTTCCACATATGTTCCCATTATCTTATAGGTGGTCGACATGACATGATCTGTATACCTTTGTATTTACTTTCCAACTATGGAAACATGAGATACCTACAATTATAAAATGAAATGAAAAATAATAATATGTCCTTTTGTGCATTCTACATTTCCTCTCTTGCTAGTTCATAGCCCAATTGTGCTCCTATCAATATTTACCATGTACGCATATATATTATGATTTTCACCTAGTTTTTAATGCAATAAATTGTCATTTTATATTATGGGATTAATATATCAAACTATGAAGAACAACTTAGAAAATACCATTAAGTATAATACTTATCATCCTCTAGTAGGGCTTGGCCTTTGGCTCTATACTAGTAATCCACACTTGAAATTTAAATCATTCACAATATTTAGAATTTATTCTACATAGATTTACACATAATACATAAAAATGACATTATTTATTTATATAATAAGATAAAATCTCTTCTAGGGGTAACAACTGAGGTATTAGAATGGAGATTTTAAATCTAGTCATATATTATCTTTATTTAATTCTTTCATTGATTTAAAAAAAGTGTTAGTAAACATTGACTGTATTCATACCATTTCACCAAAAATAGATGAACTATTCTACTACAACTATTCTACTACAACTATTATTGGGTATAGAAAACATCTCAAAAAGAAAATATTAAACAAAATATAAAGAAAAGAGAATTTTAATGATCCACACCTATGTGAAAGTCTGGAAATTTTGGCAAACCTTATTGATTCTTAAACTTCTAATGATAAAATGGTTGGCGATAATTTAATAAAAATAATCAAATTTTAAAGGATTTAATATAGTTTATAGAAATTTGTCATGATTTATAAATAAATATTTTATCCTATATAATTTGGGTGAAATTGTTTTTAGAAAAAATGGAAACTAACAAATCATTTTTAGAAAAAACAAGGAAATTCTCCGATGGGTGAAATTTAGAAACTAAATGTTTCCCTAATATAAAGGGATGGATCAAGTTTTACCATGTCAACTAATCCCTCAATCAATGATCAAGGTTTGAGAAAATCAACCATTTCTCTTCATAAAAATAGGGAGGATACATTAGGGATAGAGGATTTCTAGTTTTATATTGTATTATAGAACATTGCAATTATCATTCTTTTCAACACATATTATTTGTATCTCATTATAATTATATTTATTTTTCTACCTCTGTCATGAGTATAGTATGGGGAATATACTAGGATGAAGACAAGGATCTTATGTACTTGGATTGTATAGTTTATAAGACAAGTTTTCTTCCTTCTTTTACCATGGGATTTCATCCTAATATTTATTTCATTTTCCATGTAATTCATTACTGTGAATTTTGGGTGAAAACCATAAAACCATTCACAGAGAACCTAGCTAGAGAATATAACATAAAACTTGCAAGAGAATTGAGAGAAAGAGAGAGAGTATTGAGAGAAAGAATGAGAAAATCTATTAATAAAAAAATTAAGAATAAGTAATATAGATTCTAATATATAATCCAAGAGAAGAAAAACACCAATCTCATGGAGTACATGCATCATAGGAGTGATCTAATGGAGATCCATACACTAACTCAATGTAACAAGAGTCAATTATTAGCTAGTTTCAGTTAACGGTTTAAGAGGAAATAGTTTAATTGAGTGACAAGTTTGGAGACCAAGAATAAAACTTGCATCCAAAGCAAGTGCACCCTCATTCCCTAAAATCTAGGAAATATATGCATGAGTGGTATTCCACTACTCAACTGAGGTCAACTAAGTCTAAACTAAATTCCTAACGAAAGTGATAATGCACCCTATTTTATAGGAAGCACCCTAAATTTTAGGAGCGTTGTATTTTGTAGGGGAATATTCTTGGGAGAATATACTCAACTAAAACTTAGGAAAAGTGAGTGTGTAAGTGAGTAATATCTCCAACACCCCCCATGAACATTGCTACGGTGTAATGAATAATGGGTCTTGACTACAAGGCCTTGTTAGGTACCCATTTTACAATGCATCTAAATGAATGAACACTAAAAAAGTGAGGAAAGAGAGAAAACCTAATGGGAAAACCCCCTCAAGGTACAATGCATCGAAAATGAATAAGAAAAGTAATTTGCTAAGCATTTTTGTCCTTCACTTGAAGGAGACCTCACAAATGTGTAAGGTTATGCTTGATGAATATTTTTTTGAAGATGTAGATGTTTGTATGGACCTAATGAAGTTCTTTGGAAACTTGTATTTCCTTTTAACTTCTCACATTCCCATCCACTACCCTCTTGATCCCATGGACCCATCTGCACCTGAAAAGATTCCTATTTGAAGGAAGCATAATCAGATCATGAGTCTGGTTACCAAGGATATTCCCTGTAGCCTCTTCATAGGGCTGAGGGTTTGAAGTTTTAACCATGTAGAAATGTATGTGCATCATTGTTTCAATAGTTGCAAGTGAATGAGGAGGCTCCTCAAATTGGGATATAATCCTCCTCTTAACCAGTGGATCTCCCACATGGTCACCTACTCCCTATAGGATGGAATGCACCCACTTGGGCATATGTTGTGGCTCATCATCAGTATTCCCATCATATTTATGTCCACCACCTTATAAATATAATTCAGAAAACAGATATGAAATACAGTAGACATCATCTTGAATGAATGGACCAAAAGGATGTACATATACCTATCTAGAAGTNATATGTTGTGGCTCATCATCAGTATTCCCATCATATTTATGTCCACCACCTTATAAATATAATTCAGAAAACAGATATGAAATACAGTAGACATCATCTTGAATGAATGGACCAAAAGGATGTACATATACCTATCTAGAAGTGTCTTCAACTTGAGAGGATTGATATTCCGGTGTATTTTATGTTGTCATTTTCTGTTCAATCTCCTACATTCCTTCTTCATAATCTTCCTTTATCCCGAATAGAACCTCCAATTTTTTCCATGCTTCATCCAGAGTTGAGAGTGATTCAATATGATACGTAATTTTAGGAGAAATGGACAAAAAAATACATCCTTAATCCATATATTGTCTATTGAAAAAAAATATTTACTCTTCTGGAGAATATAGTTCATCCTCTGTAGCCATTGTCAATCGGTATAAGCCTAAATTCCTGAGTTGATGAAAAAATAGTGAGAAGAATAACTTGTGTTCATTCCATCCTTCTTGAAAGAATCTCCTCCTCAACCTGCAAAAAATGCATATTCCCCTTACTTCCAGAAACCTATGGGATATGATACCATGTGAAGTTTCGGTGAAAAACCTAAAACCATTCACACAAAACCTAGCTAGAGAAAGTCACATAAACTTGCATGAGAGAGAGAGAGAGCGAGAGAGAGAGAGAGAGAGAGAGAGAGAGAGAGAATAAGAAAATATATTAATCACAACATTAAGAATGAGTAATACACATGCTAATATATAATCCAAGAGAAGCAATGTGAAAATATCATGGAGTACATGTTCCATAGGAGTGATCTAAATGAGATCTGGACACTAACTCACTATAATGAGAATCAACTACTAGCTAGTCTCAGTTAATTGTTTAAGAGGAAACACTTTAATTGAGTGACAAGTGTGGAAGTGCATGAACGCAAAGGAAGTGCGCTCTCATGCCCTAAAATATAGGAAATATATGAATGAGTGGTCTTTCGCTAGTCAATTGAGGTCAATTGAGTCTAAAATGAAGTCCTAACTCAAGTGATAATTCACCATATTTTGTAGGAAGCAGCCTAAATTTTAGGATCACCATGTTTTGTAGGGGAATATTCTCAGGAGAATATTATCAACTAAAATTTAGGGAAAGTGAGTGTGTAAGTGTGTAATATCTCCAACAATTGTATTATTATGTGATTTTTTTTCTCCATTCATATGAATATATCATATATTATGATTATATGGGTTAATATGCAGTGTAAATTGTCAAAATTAAGATTTAACCTTTGCAATATGTTATATTCATTGTCATAAATCTAGTTTGTTTGTTTATTTTAAGGTTGGGTCCATTTTATGTACAACATTTAGGGGATATCTACTTGGACTCGTAAAACCTCTTGTGAGAAAAGATAGTTTAATGAGGAGAGAAAACATCTTTATTTCCCTTTATTCACCCTTTTATTAACCTTATTTACAATTTTAAATATACAAAATTATTATTACAATTGCATTAACCTTGATTTTTTTTCTAATTGATCTAATATTTGGAAGTATTTCAAGCTGCTTTATATAAATTTCATTGAGCACCTATATAAACTATTGAGAAGTGGGAAATCATTTAACATTTGATGGAAAATAGCATGCTTCACTTTGTGTAATGGTCATCATGACCCTTCTAGTTCACAAAAACAAAAGATATGGAATTCTTTAGGTGGAATTGAATCATAGTAGGGAACATTACCGCCCCTTCTTGATAGAACAACACAATACCTCATAGTACAAAAATGTCTACCAGTCGGTATGTTCTATGTACTTTAAATGGAGGTGTTTTTATGTTTCTATATTGAATCATTTTCACAAGAAAAAAAATAGTTAAAATAAGAGTCACTAACAAAACGTTGGGAAGCATGATCTACCAACACAATGTCCACTAAAATAACTTTCACTTGGTCAAATGAAATGAAAGAATTTTTTTTGTATAGTTTCTATGAAATTATGCATTTAAACAAATGAAATCCAATATCTAGTTGATTTTTTCTCATCTTGAACACCTATAATTTAAGGATATTATTAAATAAAAATAAATAAAAATAAAATATGGGACATGTTAATGCATTAATGATTATATAATTATTATGGAGATTACAAAAATAATAACAAAAAATAATCTTTTAATATCTTAATCATGACATCGCCTCCCATATTAATCATATAAAATATTCTACATGGAAATATGCCATTTACATCAATTGAATAATATTATGTGTAAATGGGTCTATTTATGTCATGAAATTATTTATTCTTATCTATAAATTTTATTATAATTGACATCCATATTTATATCGTTATATATGATTTCTTTCTTTAAAATGAAACATAAATAATATTCATTCAAAAAAGATGCATTGAAGATGTCAATGAATTACATCTCACTAGTTCCTTTAGAATTCGAGGAATTTGAACAAATATATGATCATACATCTAAAATATTAAGAGTCGTAACTAAACAACAATTCAAATTTGGCCTAGAAGTGGCCTATAAGTGACTTGTCTAACATATTTACCCTATAACACCTATATAAGTGGCCTATAAGTGGCTTKTCTAACATATTTACCCTATAACACCTATAATTGAAGGAGATTATTAAAATGAAAAAAATAAAAAAATAATTGAAGGAGATTATTAAAATGAAAAAAATAAAAAAATAAAATATGGGTTATGTTAATGTGTCAACAATTATAATAATTATTATGGATATTACACAAATAATAACAATAATTAGTCTTATAATCTCTTAATTGTGACATTGCCTCCCGTATTAATTGTATAAAATATTCTACATTAGCAATGAGAATATGCCATTTACATCAATTGAATAATATTATGTGTAAATGTGTCTATTTATGTCAAGCAATTTTTATTCTTATTTATAAAGTTGATCATAATTGACATCCATATTTATATCATTATATGATTTTTTAAAACCAAAACATAAATAATATTCATTCAAAAAAGTTGGACTGAACCTACCAATGACTCACATCCATCTAGTTCGTTTAGAATTCCATAAATTTGAACAAATATCTAATAATACATCCAAAGTCTTAAGATTCATCACTATAATATCAACCCAAAATACATATCGCATGAAAATACATACTATTGATGGAATAAATGAACACTTCATTCTTCTTCTATCCCTTCATCAGATTGAGGGGAGATAGTGCCTTCAATTTCCATAGGATCACAAAGTTGGTGGACCATTTCTCTTCCTTTGGCACTTCTTGGAGTGAATTCTCTATTTCCTAGTTGTTGGAAGCCATGGAGAGAGATTCCATTTTTGGGGTGAGAATTAAGCTTCAAAGCCTATTGAACTCTATTTCCAATGAGTCCAATCTTTATTTCTAGAGAAACAATTTTATTATAACATTGTTATTGTGAGATATGCATGCTTATTCCAATTTACAAATTTTGGAAGAAAATACCAATAAAGTGCTTCTATTAGCCTAACTAAGCTCCTCATTCCAGTGAAGGACTTGGTAAATTTATCTTATGTATTTATTTTCCATAGTTTATACATCCTTGAAATTTGTGGGATCAAATCCCAAGTAACTTACCATGAAAATGTGAGAATTATGAGGATTCCAAAAATTTGGAACTTGAATCCCTTAATATAAAATGATAGAAGGAAAGAAGGAAATCCCCAAACCATCCAAAATTATCCCATCCACATGGAAAATAGACAAATATGATAGATACACAACATTTAAATCATTCAATAAATCCTAGAGATCATAAACTCTAAACCCCCACTAGAATTGGCAAAGGGAAATAGACAAAGCCTTAGGACTTCCCTTTCCAAAATTCTGAAAGCGAAGAGTAAGAAGGAAGTTACCAACATCGAATAAGGAGAGGTTTTGTATATTACCAAACAATATCCTTGAAATTCCTGTAAAATGCATTTCTCCAAGTCCATCTTGAAGCACCACATGACAATGACAACAAGCACTATAAAGGACATGATAGGAAACTTCCATAAACACATGAAGAAACAAAATAAACCACCCAAAGAACATAGAAACATCCACTAAGCCCCCCAAAAAACAAACTTGATATTAGAAGACCTACAATTCCCCCCTACAAAGAACCTAACACATCTATAATTCCACATTCCCACAGTTATTACACTAGGAAACATTGATTGACCATGGATTGAACGTAGAATCACGTATGTGCTTAAGGAATGTAGTTGCTCATGCCATCCTTCCCAAGGCACAACCAACTTGTTTGCATTGACGATTTCTTATTGAATGATGTACCTAGTTAATAGCCACTAGATCTTAGATTTAAGGGATTAGTATATAGTTTATCTCCCAATTTTCTAACAATGCTCCAGTGCTTAGTTTAGTTTCTAAATTATCCCATTTATCTTCCTTCTCATTAAATTCACACTTTGTGTGAAAGAATGAGATTTTTTCAAAAAATGAAAGATTGTAAGTGATTTTGGAAATAATATTTTTTTATCTTAGTCCCAATTATATTGGATTGAGAAAAAAATTCTTTCATGATCAACATAGAGTCTCCAAATACCAGTATGCATCTAACGCTTTCCTCCTTGGTAATATAAAGACCACACCACAGTGGGTATGTCGATAATAGATTATTTGAAATATTTGCAAGGCCCTAAGAATAATGGGCTATCTCATTTTCTATAGGATCATGAAGGCTCCCTCTTACACCTACCACCCTCTATATTGTTATATGAATTTTAAGAAATTTACATGTGAATGTTTTTGTGAAAGTGTATATGGAAAAAACAATTTCATTGTTTCAAAATGTAGTACATATAAAACTATTAAAGTGGCATAATCTAACATGTAATATAAATTACCTTTCATATTATATCAGAAGAATGTTGAAACAACAAACACAATTTCATGTTTTTTCATGGACATTAGTAATTTTGACATTATACCTAAAAGTAAACTTTGGGAAATCTAGGGATACTTGAGGGTCCATTATAATTTTAGGGCTACAACAATAATATTGTACCAAATGACCATTTCCAAGTATATAAATAGTGAGGGTTGGTAGGAAGTAGTGGGAAGAAATTGATTCCAAAATAAAGTTTAAGCAAGGTTGGTATTTTCTACCTATTCTATTTGTCATTTAGGATTATCTAGAGGAATGCTTGGATTAAGCATGTTGTGTAGAAATGACCATTATGGGATTTTTCATTATCTTCATGTTTTGTGTAGATGATAATGTTTTTCTAGTAAGGATTCCCTTTGACCTTGATAAGCATCTCAAAATTCTCAAATAACTTTTCACTTAGTCTATGATGACTATGAACACAAATAAAAAAAAGGTAATGATCATTAACTATGAACACAACATAAAATAAAATAATATAATATAATATAATATAATGATCATTAATTATAGGCAAAGAACTTACCATAGTTTTATCTATGACAATATTAACTTGGAAATTTTCCATTCATTTAAATATCTTGTAGTTTACCTTTACCATGATTGGAGTTGTAGTGTTGCAAGTAGAATTAATTGAGAATGGAATGCTTACTTTTATATTATTAATAAGAAGAAGAATTTACATCTGGGGAGAAAATTAAAGTACATTGTGAAACATATATTATTAATTATATCTTTTAGATATTATATTTTGTGGTGACGATATAGTTAGTCCTTGTAGATCCTTCATTAAATTGCACAAATTCATAATTATGCCTTATACATTTCTAATCATGCCTTATAGATCCTTAATCACTATGTTTAGATATATAATTATGCCGATATAAATTCCTTAATTAGAACTTGGATATCCTTAATTAGGCCACACATATCACTAATTAGGACCTAAAGATATAATGAAGGTCTCTTGATCCAAATATGACTACAATGTCAATGAAAGGTCTAATCAAGCTAAATGTTCATGCTTGTCATCAGTATTGTTTCACCTTTAATACCAAAAATTTCTTTTAATGATGGAAATGTTTATTTGTGTCTAAATATGCTAAAATGCGTTATGATTATGATAACATGGGTAACAATGTTTCTAAAAACATCAAAATTGTAAACTTTTCCATTCAAATCTAATCCAAAAGTATAATGAGAAATATGATAAATTGTGAAAATATGCATACTAAAAAATATGAGTTCAAGGATTACCCCATGCTCAATTAATGAAGGAAATAAAATTTCAAATAGAGGTTGTAATGGAGTTCTCTCCCTTTTAAATTGAATTACATTAGTTAGTGTGTTCTATACATATTAAGAAAAACCATTTACCTTAAAAAAAATATTATGAGGTTAAGAATAAATTGTCATAAATGTTACGTTAAAATAAATCCATTTCTCTCCCATGTCATTGAGAGTAGTGTATATGGATTGTATATGCATGTCTTCATTTGTTAGAATATTCGAGGGGAATCAATAGAGTTATTTCAACAATTTTAATCTTCAAGAACTACATAAATATTAATAATTAATAATGTCATTCATCATCAGATAAAATAGTATACATTGTAAATATACTTTTACATGGAAACCCAATTGGGAGAAAACCACGAAAACATTTCTTAAGTAGTTTCAAGATTTTACAAGAACCAACTTGAAGGAAGTAACCACTCCCTATGTTTTCCAACACCTACTGGAAGGAGACAAAAATACCCTTGGAATATTTTAAATGATGATACAGGATCAAATCAACCTTCAATAGAATACCAAAATCATTTCTTAAATCTGCATACAAAACTACTCAGAACTATACCTCGAATATGAAAACTTGTAAGATTCACCACGAGTTCAATTTTCTATTTCTGATTCTGAAACATGGACCTCAAATATTACTGTTTTCTCTCCTTCGAATGCAGAAAGAGGAATTCAATTTGTACCTACCAAGTTGCATATATAATTGTTTTATCTTGAACACCTCTTTGGGACTACTTTCTGCATTAGTCACAAATCCTAACTTCCAACAAGTATAACATTGTACCTGTAATGAATCAAAATATGAAAATTGTACCCAATACTATTCGATATCGTATATGAACTTCCTCCAAGTTATGCTCCTTGAATCATCTCCAGAAAAATAGTTGTAGTAAAACTAGTTTAAGATAACTCATCTTGAAGAAGAAAAACTAGTGGAAGAAGAAAAACCCTAGTTTTAAAATCCTCAACTTCCACTAAGTATTAATCCAAACTTGTAATGAGTCAAGACCTGAAATTCATACCCACGATTCTTCACTGTATATTCTAAAAACGTTCAAGTTTCACTATCGGAATCATTCTAGAAAAAACGTTGTATCAAAAATTCCAAGATGACCTTCAAAGAAAACCCTAGAACAAATCATTACATGACTTCATCTTCCCTTGGAATTTTTCCCTTCTTCACTTCATATTCCCTTGGAAGTTTTCTCCTATAGGATGAAATTCACTCATATTCCTTGTCTAGGTCAAATTGGTGAGATCTAAATTCCAAATGAGCCTCCTCTTATTTATATGAGTCTTCTTCACATGAGGGGCTTCGACCAAGGGTCACAAGTTTTGGGTGACACCTCTTCCTTAAGGATGATCGGTCTTAGGGGATTCTTTACTTTAATTTAGGGGATTATTCTCATGGATTTAGGGGATTTTTAGTTGGATTTAGGGGATTATTCACTTTTCTTTAAGGGATTCTTTACTTGGATTTAGGGGCTTCTTCTCTTGGTTTTAGGGGCTTCTTCACTTGACTTTAGGGAATTCTTTACTTGGTTTTAGGGCTTCTTCAAGTGGAAACATCATAATCTCTTTTAGGGTCTTATGGTATTTTATTTAGGGCTTCTTCTAATATTGGCATCAATGAAAATCAATTTTACAACAATCACCCCCTTTGGCATTCATGGGAACTTAGTAAAAAAACCATGCTTCCCTTGTCTTTGTGCTCTGATCCCAATGACTGTACCATTATCTTGTCTTCATGTTGACTCCCCTTGTCTTCATTCTTCTAGTTTTATTGTTTTTCTCTCCCCCTTTGACATCAATGGAAAACAATAACTCCCCCTAACAATATTCCCCTTTTTGTTCTTACAAAAGATTATGGAAATCAATTTGGAGCATAAATTACTCCCAATTTTTGTCGAAGATACTCAATATCACTAAGAAGAGGCTTTGTGAATATTTATGCAATATGTTCTTTATCCCAATGTACTCCAACTTGATATTCTTTTCTGTGACTTGTTGTTGGCATAGGGGCAGACCCGGGGTTCAATGCTTCAACAACACACCAACAAAACCCTAACTATCGGCCCTTTCGGCAACACCTGTGAAGCAGATTAAGTCTCACCTGAGGTAGAGGCAGGGGGGGTTGCAGGACTCGAGTGTCTACAACCTAGCTAGGACATGGATCTGTGATTACACACTTCAACAGGGCACTTAGCCAATAGTATGCATTAATTTATGATTCTTATTCACTTCACAGATTAACCCTAAATGTAGAACAATGTTGTAATAAACAAATCAACACCTCTAAGAACTTAGCATCAGTTCATATCTAACATTCATTCACATAATAAATCATTAAGTAATCATAGATATATCTATCATACATAAAGAATAGTGCACTAAGAAAACATGAGTATAACACCATGAATAACATTGCACAAAGCACATCAACATAGGATATATGTGGTTCATCCCAATGTGGGGCTACATCCACCAACTCTTTTTCTTCTTTATTATCACCTTCCAATCTTATTACATGCACCAAGCCACAGATCCATCTCCACAAAAGATAGGAGATATGCGCTCACCTCGCTATATCCTACTTCCCTGAATCAGATCAAAGAACCAAGCCTTACACATTCTATGTAGAAAGCACTTACAAAATACTTGCAATTAGCTCTGCAAGTCTTAACTCATTCGTGCATAAAGCCAACTAGCCAAGAACCAAGCTAATTCTAGTAACTCTACTTGCACTAAGTCATTCTAGTTCTTACATTCTTAGCCACTTATTTATACATTACAAAAAGGGCCTAAACATGGGTAAACCCATGGGCTGACATACCATACTTGTTACATAAACTCTAAAATCCCCAAAAATCCCACAAAAACA